>CM062813.1:735166152-735440588 GCA_031772625.1 Pinus tabuliformis
CTAGTGCAATACATCCTGAACACCCTTCCGCACCAATATGGACCTTTCAAAATCTCATACAACACACATAAGGATAAATGGTCAATTAATGAACTCATGACCATGTGTGTTCAAGAGGAAGAGAGACTGGTGAAGGAACTAGGAGAGAGTGCAATGCTGGCAACGCATGGAAAGGGCAAATCCCAAGCGAATCAGAAAGGGAAAGGTAAAGTACCTCCCCAAGCTGATATCAAGAAGGATTCCAAGTGTTTCTTCTGTAAAAAGAACGGACACATGAAGAAGGAATGTGCCAAATTTCAGAAATGGCTTGCGGACAAAGGTAATTTAATCTCATTTGTTTGTTATGAATCTAATATGGTTAACGTTAATATTAACACATGGTGGATTGATTCTGGATCAACAATTCACATTTCGAATTCCTTGCAGGGTTTGCAAAACCTAAGGAAGCCAGTGGGAACTGAGCAAAGCATCTTATCAGGAAACAAGATGGGCTCGCATGTGGAAGCTATAGGAACATGTTATTTAACTTTAAGTAGTGGCTTTGTTTTAGAATTAGAAAAGACCTTTTATGTTCCAAATTTTTCTAGAAACTTGATTTCAGTTTCAAGGCTTGTACCTTTTGGATATTCCTTAAACTTTTCAGAAAAATCTTTCTGTCTATTCTATAAATCTGATTATTTTGGGAATGGTATTTTGTCTAATGGTCTTTACTGCATTAATTTACAAAACAATGTCACTTATGATTCAATGCATGTTCACACTGGCACTAAAGATGTGTTATTAATGAAGGTTCCTTCTAAATTATGGCACCGGAGACTAGGTCATATCTCCATAGAAAGAATTAAAAGATTGGTAAATGAAGGGGTACTTAATACTCTGGATTTTACTCCTAACTCCTATTGGCACCTTTCTTTGACTTGTTGGTCTGCTTTCCTTTTATGCAGTCCACACAAGTCTCAAAATCAGTAAAATCCATAGTATTAAGTACCCCTTCATTTACCAATCTTTTAATTCTTTCTATGGAGATATGACCTAGTCTCCGGTGTCATAATTTAGAGGAATCTTCATTAATAACACATCTTTTAGTGCCAGTGTGAACATGCATTGAATCATAAGTGACATTGTTTTATAAATTAATGCAGTAAAGACCATTAGACAAAATACCATTCCCAACATAATCAGATTTATAAAATAGACTGAAAGATTTTTCTGAAAAGTTAATGGAATATCCAAAAAGTACAAGCCTTGAGACTGAACTCAAGTTTCTAGAAAAACTTGGAACATAAAAGATCTTTTCTAATTCTAAAACAAAGCCACTACTTAAAGTTAAATAACATATTCCTATAGCTTCCACATGCGAGCCCATCTTGTTTCCTGATAAGATGCTTTGCTCACTTCCCACTGGCTTCCTTAGGTTTTGCAAACCCTGCAAGGAATTCGAAATGTGAATTGTTGATCCAGAATCAATCCACCATGTGTTAATATTAACGTTAACCATATTAAATTCATAACAAACAAACGAGATTAAATTACCTTTGTCCACAAGCCATTTCTGAAATTTGGCGCATTCCTTCTTCATGTGTCCCTTCTTGATCTCGGCTTGGGGAGGTACTTTACCTTTCCCTTTCCGATTGGCTTGAGATTTGTCCTTTCCACGCGTTGCTAGCATTGCACTCTCTCCCAGTTCCATCACCAGTCTCTCTTCCTCTTGAACACACATGGTCATGAGATACTTCATCTCCTTTATAGATGATTACTCACAATATATGTATCTCTACATGCTTCATAAAAAGAGCGAAGCAATAGATGCCTTTAAGATATTTAAGGCTGAAGTAGAGAAACAATGCGGCAAGCAAATTAAGATCATGAGATCGGATAGAGGTGGAGAATATTATGGTAGATACACAGAAGATGCACAAGCACTTGAGCCATTTGCTAAATTTCTTCAAGAGCATGGGATTGTTGCCCAATACACCATGCCTGGTTCACCCGACCAGAATGGTGTAGCAGAAATAAAAAATCGAACATTATTGGACATGGTGCGGAGTATGCTTAGCAGCTCCAATCTTCCTAAATCCTTGTGGACTGAAGCACTTAAGACGGCAGTGTATATATTAAACCGAGTTCCAACCAAGGCGGTTCCTAAAACGCCATTTGAATTATGGAAAGGTTGGAAACAGAGTTTGCGACATATGCGCGTTTGGGGATGCCCGTCTGAAGTGAGAATTTATAATCCACAAGAGAAGAAGTTGGACCCAAGGACCATTAGTGGGTATTTCATTGGATATGCTGAAAGGTCTAAAGGTTACAGATTTTATTGTCCATCTCATAGCACTAAGATTGTGGAATCAAGACATGCAAAGTTTCTTGAAAATGACTTGATCAGTGGGAGCGATCAAACCAGAAACATAGTTTCTGAGAAGGATCATTCAGAATCTCAACCTTCCACTTGAAGTGATAGATTGGTTATTGTTCATAGCACCCCTCAAGTACAAACTGGTGTTGAACAACCAATTGTTGAAGTTCCACAAGCTCTGATACCAATGTTAGTTTAATTATAACAACGATTCTATATGCGGAATAAAAACTTAAAGAATCGTAAAATTGGAATGAAGGTTTAATGCCCAGTAAAAATAAATTACCTCCAGCCATGATAACGCTCTTGCTGCAAACCACAGTCCACTTGCTTTCTTTACTGAAAACAACGCTCCAGCTTCAATCCAAGCAAAAGAAAAAAATACAGAAAGTCTAAAGGCACTTCCAAGCTCTGCTCTCTCAACGAGATGGTGTAAAAACCGAAGGGGATTGAGATACAAGCTTGGGGACCAAACAGATAAATTTATAGCCAAGCTTCCATCAAGCTTCTGATGGCTATGTGTTAGGTGTTCCACAGATCAAGGTAGAGAACTCCAGATGGAGTAATGGACCACTTCAGAAGCTCCCAACAATAAAATTAATTAACTGCAGTTGATTTCCTTAATTTAAGGAAATTACTGCAGTTGGTTTCCAGAAATTAAGGAAAGACCGCAGTTGGCTTCCATAATTATAGGCAGCAGTTGGTAAAAAAAATAAAATTAATGGAGGTTAACATTCTCCCACTTGGTCCATACTTCCAAACTTAATGTCTCAACTTAAAACCCATTGATAATCTGTATTAAGTAATAGATACATGAATCATGGCGATAAGTCCTCTAATGACAAGTATTATCTTCCATGTATTACTATGTATTTATTCTTATTATAATTTATGTGACAACAATTTCTTAATGAATAAACCTTATTTTTTTTCTTGGTCCTTAAATGAATTTTCTCAAATCAACTTAAGGTGCACATAAATATGAGAAAAAAAACATCACAATAATTAAGAATTTCATTAAAAGAACATTGTCCATACAATGAGAAACTACATAATGGAACCAAGTCCCATATTCATTACATGATCCTTGAATTTAAATGATGGCATGCCCTTAGTCAAAGGATCAGCGATCATTAACTTAGTGCTGACGTGCTCAATGACCACTTTCTTTTCTTTAACACGTTCCCTTATAGCTAAATACTTGATGTCGACTGTTTATTTCGACTCCCACTTTTGTTGTTTTTAGCCATAAAAACAGCAGCTGAATTATCACAATATATTCTCAATGGCTTAGAGATAGAATCCATAATTCTAAGCCTAGAAATGAAACTCTTAAGCCATACACCATGTAAAGTAGCCTCAAAACAGGGGACGAACTCGGCTTCCATAGTGGAAGTGGCAATCAAGGTTTGCTTGGCACTCCTCCATGATACAGCTCCACCGGCCATCATAAAAATGTAACCTGATGTTGATTTACGTGAATCAACACATCTAGCAAAGTCAGAATCTGAGTAGACAATTACTTCCAAGTTGTCCGTCCGTCTATACATAAGCATGTAGTATTTGGTTCCTTGAAGGTACCTCATTACTTTCTTTGCAGCTCTCCAGTGGTCTAAACCTGGATCACTCTGATATCATCCCAACATTCCTAGAACAAATGCAATGTCAGGTCTTGTGTAGACTTGAGCATACATTAGGCTTCCAACAACAGAAGCATATGGAATGTTCTTCATTTGTTCCCTTTCAAAGTCATTCTTCAGGCATTGGTTCAAATTGAACCTATCACCCTTCACAATGGGAGCTACACTTGGTGAACAATCCTTCATCCGAAATGCTAATTTTTCAACAGCGATTCTATATGCGGAAAAAACTTAAAGAATCATTTCAATGCCCAGAAAATAAGTTACCTCCAGCCATTGATAACGTTCTTGCTGCAAACCACAGTCCACTTGCTTCCTTACTGAAAAAAATGATCCAGCTTCAATCCAAGCAAAAGAAAAAAAAAATACAGAAAGTCTGAAGGCACTTCCAAGCTCTGCTCTCTCAGCTAGATGGTGTAAAAACTGAAGGGGATTGAGATACAAGCTTGGGGACCAAACAGATAAATTTATAGTCAAGCTTCCATCAAGCTTCTGATGTCTATGTGTCAGGTGTTCCACAGATCAAGGTAGAGAACTCCAGATGGAGTAATGGACCACTTCAGAAGCTTCCAACAAGAAAATTAATTAACTGCAGTTGATTTCCTTAATTTAAGGAAATTACTGCAGTTGGTTTCCAGAAATTAAGGAAAGACTACAGTTGGCTTCCACAATTGTAGGCAGCAGTTGGTAAAGAACTTAATGGAGCTTAACATTTCAATGAACATCCAATCATTCAAGATCATTTGGAATCGCCACGACCAGAAGAATCTGGAATTACTTGTGAAGTCTAGTTTCATGACGTTTGGAACTAAATAGACGAACTCACCGTGTGAACAACACTGACCAAGGATTGTAATATATATATCGAAGAAAAGCTTTGCATAGTAATGTAATTCAAGAACATGTTGAAAGACGATAATGTAATTTGATAATATAGTTTTGTTTTCGCGTTAAGTTAACTGTACTATGTGAAGCGTTTAACGGTTACATATTTATTAACAATTTGGCTATGGCGAATTATATATATATATATATATATATATATATATATATATATATATATATATATATATATATATTCTTAGTTGCGTGGAAAGTGAGTTTTCGGATGAGTGTATATTTAATTTTTAGTTTTAGAAAGTCTAGTTCAAGGTTTTTAAGTTGTCAAAATTATGTGAGAATCATATTTTTCCTGAGTTACACCAATGTCCACAAAATTTTAGACCTATTTTTCCCCGATCATACCAATATTTAATATAATTAAATTTTTGTCCACAAAATTTTACACCAATAACTTTCACATACGTTGACACTACACCCATCACAATCCATTATACACCTAAAACATTTTAAATTATATTTTATTACTTTTCATAGGTAAATTAATTTAAAAATAAGAATTAAGTGTGAAATTTTTGTAATAATCCCTTCACATTAAGGAACATCTATTTCCTTTATATGTACGTTGAACTATGCTAATTCAATGTAAAATGTTATAAAATATAAAGCATTTTTGTTAAACATTATTTTATGTAGTTCTATCAATTTACAATAATTATAATGAAATATTAATTTTATATAAATGACATATTAAAATATTTTATTTGAAAAGTTTAAAACATAGTAATTTTCAAACTTAAAACAAAATTACGACTCTAATACATAAATCAAAATCTTTTAAACAACGCACAACACGGGCTCGTAGGTATCAATGCGAAATATCAGCCATGACGTGAAATTGACATGAGTTCAATCAAGGTACTGATATTTTAATATTTTATCAGACGATTGCAACACCATTTAAGCATTATCATGTACGCTAAACAGCTTTATATCATGGTGATGTTTTATCAGCAGTGGCATACCATAGCGAATACTCCATAACTCTCTATCGCCTCCAAACAACTTTCAAAATATTGGTATCATGATAGCTTAATTTTTGGCAAATCATAAGGAATCTAAAGCGCATATTAAACACACATTTTATGTGGTAGCGGTAGGTACCTCCTCGTAGGGTAATGGCTCGAAATAATTCTCAGATTACGAATAATTCTCTAATTCTATACATCTTCTTTGAGAGGAATAACTACTTTAGTTTCTTGGTGATTAAACGTTGTGAGGATAATTGTGTCTTCTTATTGTCTTGTAACCTATGTTTTAGCAATAGATTTGGTTTTACAAAAATTATTTTCATATCAATACTAGAAATTGGAAATATTTCATTTCAAGAAGGTGACTTTTCTAGCTTTCAAGTGTAACAACAACTTATTTCTTATTATCTTTCTTCCATATAAACTATAATTAATGGTCTAGAAATTGAATCTATTGTAATGCAATTTTTATTTAATAAAAGTTCAAAAGGAGAGTAATTTCTTCTCTCCTCTTCCTTTCAGTGCATCGTGCTGCTCCTAGATTGGGAAATCCATGAAGTGTTGAACAAGTCAATGAAATCCTCTTCCTGGAAATGAGGCAAAGTGAATCCTACTTCTCTTATTTTCCTATATTTCACCTTTCCTCTCACGGAACCAAAATCCTCATTAAATTTATTCCTACCTAATTGCATAGGAACCCTCTCCATCTCTTCATCCAACATTAAAATTCTTCATTCCATATCTAAACTACTTGTGAGATAACTTCCTTTAATGTCCAGCATGTTCCATGAACAAATGAGCCAACTCACAAAACCCGTGTTCCTTTCTCAAACTACCTTTTATTCCTACTAATCAAATTGAGAAAACCAACAACATCTTAAATTTTCCCAAAAAAATTATTATAGTTTTATTCGAATTTCAAATTTCAAAGAAGTCAAGACAAATTAGATCTTCCTTAAAAATTATAGATGCCATCTTATGATTGGTTACAAGGTCCATGTGTCAATACATTGGTTGTCCATATCATCTACAACATACATTGTATCCATGTTGTCTTGGTCTCTTCTTCATTCTCCAATGTTCAAACATAGATACTTTATTTAACCATGTCAAGGTTGGAAGCTCCTTCTCTCCACATACCCCTTATTGCTTGCAATGTGTGGAACAAAGAGGAATATCTAACTATATTAAGCCTTTGTGTATTCAAATATCGTCACATGGTGGGTCATATCACCGTATTTGTTATGCATGGATTTAACCTTTGTGGAGTACAAGGCATGAAGAAGAAAGAACCCCTCTAACTCTCTCGTTTCCCACACATGGCTAGAACTTAACATGCCCTTCTCACATAGACTTTGTTGTGGGTTTTTAGATTTTCAGTACAGATATTGATTTCTAATCCTATTTTATTGCTTTTACTAGATGCATTTATTTAAGTGTAGATGTTGATTTCTAATCCTATTTGATTTCTTTATCTAGATGCATTTATTTCAGTGTAGATGGTGTTTTTTAATCCTATTTCATTTCTTGCACTAGATGCATTGATTTCAGCACATATGTTGATTTCTAATTACATTTGATTGCTTGCCAATGCATGGATGTCAGTGCAGACGTTGATTTCTAGGCCTATTTGATTTCTTCCATTAGATACATTGATTTCAATTTAGATGGTGTTTTCTACTCCTATTTGATTACTTGCATTAGATTGATAGATCTTGTTAGTATTGATTCTATAAATTATTAAAAATAATTTTCAAGATTAGATGGAGAGAGGTGGTGGGGGAATGGAAGAAGATGTCTTTCACTATATGCATTTACTTCAGTGTAGATGGTGGTTTCTAATCCTATTTGATTTCTTGCACTAAATGCATTTATTTCAGTCCTCATGTTGATTTCTAATTATATTTGATTACTTGCACTAGATGTATTGATTTCAGTGCAGATGTTGATTTCTAATCCTATTTGATTTCTTGCACTAGATGCATTGCTTTCAGTGTAGATGTGGATTTCTAATCCTATTTGATTGTCTGCACTAGATTCATTGATTTTGGTGTAGATAATGATTTCTAATCACATTTGATTTCTTGCATTAGATACATTAAATTTTAATCTTGAGGCTATAGATTATTAAAAGAAATATTTTTCAAGATATATTCAGTAATACCTAGAGGAACACTATTAAGAATTAATTAGCTATCAAAATTTGTGATACCTAGAAATAAAAAGAAATAAATGTGTGTAATCAATCCTCCTACAAAGTGCAAATTAATCCCTGACAAATTTGTCTCCGTTCTTCATCACCAATTAATTACTAATAGACAATTAAATATATTCAAAATATACTCAAAATATATTCAAAATTAATAATAGATAAATGTGTACAACAATGTATTCAAAATATTTATAAGAGGAAAATATATTTTTATAAAAATTCGAAACAAATCAAAATATTCTTGAAAAACATGTGATAATTGTTTTGATATAAATATTTTATAAATCTGGCCACTCATTAAAAAAATTGAATAATACATTATTTCCTGACTTTGCAAAATAGACTACAAATAAAAAAATCATCAAAATATTCTTCAAGTAAATAAATTATTTCAAACATTAGCAAAAGAAATATTTCAAGAGTAATGTTGATGTAGTAAATTATTAAAACTACTCATCAAGTTCTATTTAGTAATACCTAGAGGGACTATGAAGAACTAATTAGTTGTGAGAAGTTGTGATACCTAAACTTAAAAGAAATAGATGTGTAGTATCAATCCTCCTGCAAACTATTGAAAATATTGTCTCTCTCCTTCATCGCCAACCAATTATTAATAGACAATTACATACACATATAAAAATATAACAAAACAATTCTAGCATTCACAAATTCTACCATCCAAATCCTAACACATAAACACACAAACCACTCAAAGCATCCAAACACATATGTACAAACCGTTCAAGGCAAGAAACACATAATAAATTAAAGAAGAGAATGATATGATCATGCCAAGAAAAGAAAACATAATGTGAATTTTGAAGTTAATCTCAAACATATACATAATAATGATAATCTAAAAATGTGACATTGTTTCCCTCAACTGGAACTAACTTAGATCCATCTAAAACGAAATCTCTCCTGCACCGAGAGGGATCAAATACCTCGAGGTACAAATATTTCCTCAAGTTCTACATTGTAAAATGAAGATTTTCACGTCGAGGGATTTGATCCCACTCGGCGCATGATATATGCTTTGTTAGATGGATATAAGCTGGTCCTTAGCAAATGTCAAAGGAATCCTTGTATTGGAGAGTTGATGCTCTTGTACCGCTTTTTTGAAACTTTGAAAAATTTTGAGAGGGGGCGGATGAATCCATATTGTGCTCTATAATTAACTCATACCATTTTTTTCTTTTCTTATCACAAACCATGATTCATTCATTCATTATAAGCATAGTATGTGAGAAGATCTAAACATGTAAAACATATGAGCAACAAGCACAAAAACAATTAACCATGAGAAGTAACACAACAAAGAACATCATCACATGAGACACAATATGTTAGGTGGAAACCCAAGGGGAGAAAACCACAGTTGGATGTTCTTCTTCACTCTTCTTCTATTATTATAAAATTATTCTTTCACATATATACTAGCCACAACCAATGACCAAGCCAAAACTTTCCAATCATGTGAGCCACTACTCACTCCGAACCACTACTTGTATTAACTTTGTAGGCCACCACCTGTTGGAATCCACCAATCCTTCAACATGGCAAGCCACCACCTATTGGAAGCCGCCACTGCCAATAAGTCTTGTTTAGCCACCATTGGACTATCCAGCCACCATTTCCAATTTCTTAAGCCACTACCTAAAGGTTGTTGCTACACCCTATCACAACAAGCCACTACTTTCCTCACTGAAGGTCCCAACCTTCAAGCTCTCGTTTGGACCATGTTTCATACTAGATCCATGATATCTGCAATAAAACACTTATGAACCACATTTTTTCCATTTTCATAATGGACTCACAATAAAATTATTTTTCCATATATCAAACTATGAATACATGCACTCCAACACAATATTAGCAATACAAACTCAATTAATATATCAACCCACACAATTAATTTTCTCATCAAACTCAAACCCTACATCAACACACAATAAAAATCTGAACATCACACTCAATCATTGCTAACATATACTAGAAGCCATACAAAACATCAATGCTACATCCATACAAACTCTAATAGAATCCCAACCTAAACATGTCAACAATATGAGCTTTGATCTGATATCTCTACTAAAATAGTTCCATTAGTAATCTGATCTCTATATCAACAACTAGTAACAAAAACAAAAGCATGTTATACAAGCACAATAGCTCGATCATCCTCTAAGGTATGATCACGATCTAAGATCTGATCTGCACACTATCTCTACAACATTGTAGATCACATTCTCTCTATGTCCAACTGCTTCTATTGCACACTTTGGATTTTCTATCATTGAGGAAGGGTGAAATCATTACAAAGCACTAATCCTCATTCTCTTGAATTGGTCACCTTCTAGAATGATGAACAACTCAATTCGACTCTAATCACTAAATACGATATGCAAAAACCACAGTAAATGCCACTAGAATTCATTGGATTGTGCACAAAATCTAGGAAATCCACTCTAGAGGAAGTAAGACACCTTATCCATTCAGAAAATCTATTATAATACAATTAACAAGTTTTATAGGGTGATTTATAACATATGTTATCCTCTTATGACTCGCATTACGATGTTCTCCATCGCAAACCTTATCAAATTGAACTAACTCTTCCAGAACTTGTCCATCATCCTACGTAAGCTTCTCCATTACCTGTAGATCCTCTATAACCATTAAAATTTCCTTAATAACATCTCATCAAAACTATAACCAACATGAAAACTCCTCCAACCTTCTTGACATCAGTGCCAACATAATCGACTTCACGGTTGATTCCTTTAGAAAACATCATAGGTTCTCATTAATGCCAACACCATGAGGTAAACAAAACCAACGCCATGAGCTTCTCTAAATGCAAGAATACCATTTTTAAACATGGAAATTAACAAAGGTTATAAAGGATAAAAAATATCTAAATAATTAGCTGCTTCCATCTCTAATCTTCAAGAATTTTATTCATCACATCTTCGAAATGGAAATTTTATTTCCCCAAAATATTTGAACCTTACTATTGCAACCTATGTTTTTTTCCTTTGGGTAAATTACACCACACTTCCTCTTTGGCTAAATTTGAATATTTTCATTCCCAAAATTATTTCAGGGTATTGGTGTCTCCTTCTATTGGATGCTAGTAAATTATTGTAACATTAGGTTGGTACCTACAAGAACATTCACATAAATATTTTTGTCGTTTTCTCCCATAAGGGTTTCCACATATATCTGGTATATTATTATTTTGCTAATGTGATTGACATTTTATATGAATTAATTGTTAAGATTAGCCATTATGCCGATTCCATGCTAATTAACCCCCCTCTCAGTATAATCTTAAATGCCAATAGGTCAAGTCAACAAGGATAATTGACTAGCCTATTAAATGATGTGGATTGGTCAAAATCAATTACAATAATGGAACATTGCTTATGGAGCAAATATTCCCCAATTGAATGAAGTTGGTTATATTTGATCAAGTGTAGATAAAACCCTATGGGCTGATTACTATAGTGAATAAGTAATAATGAATTATGTTATCACACATTATGGATTTTTATCATAATGCTTTGGGACTAAGTTTTGTAATGGTGCCTTCAAACACCACCCTCATCTTAAAATACATTTTTCCTTATTTTCATGTATTTATAGATTATGTCATTCTCTAGGGTACATCCCATTACCAAACACCCCTTTAAAGAGATAAGTGAACAAGTCTCTCTAATTTTTACTATCCAAAAATACCTATTTTAGGGATCAGATCTCTTTTTATTTTATGTTCTTAGGTATGCACTATATTTTATGTGAATTACACTACATTTTTGTTCTTACAAACTTGCTTACGTAGTCTCTGAAGAGTTGGCATAATCTTAAATGCTAGATTCATCTCCTTCCTACTCTTCATCAAGTTTCCACAAGATTATTGGAGTAATGGATTCATTCTTACTCTAGTTATGGTTCTCTTCTATTCACTTGAAGTTGACAATGGACATTATTTTAGTCTCATTTTACTTTCATAAGGTGATATTGGTGGTTTGATCTTCTTCTAGAACCAAAATTTCTTCTAGAAACAGAATGTTTAAAGACAAAATGCATTATTTTACCACAACATGTTCACAATATTTCATGTATTTGGAGCATTGACCCACTTCCTCTTTACTAGTAAAATTTATGCCTTCGTGTTTCAACACATGTCATATTATAATGGGATCTCAAATCCTTTATATTTTTTTGTCAATACCTTGGCCATTGTAACCCATTTACCTCAGAAAATTTAAGCCTTTGCCCTAAGTACATAATTTAAATCCACCAAAAGTCTCTTTTGTTTACTCATAATAAGAAATATTTGTGAAGGATGTTTTTGTGGTATATCACTGAGTAATTGTGCATGGATCTATTGTATAAGTGGAATATTTTATCTCTTATTCATTTGCTTGGACTTATAATTGATATTTTAATAATAATTCATCCTTAGCCACTAATTCTTACAACATTTCCCCATTAGTACACCTCTGATATTGGTGACCATTCCATTTATTCACCTTCTCTCCTAACAGGTAGTGCATCTAATCCATCTAAGAAAGTACACGTGAACACCTTGAAATTATTTTCCATATCTAGTACTATTGGGATCAAGGCACTAGTTACTAAGTGTTTCAACTTTGCAAAAGAAACCTTATTCTTTCATCTTCATTCAAATTTCTTCCCATTCCTCTAAACTGAAATTATTGGATTTGTAATTTTTTGGAACCCTTTTGCAAACAATTAATAGAAACCATTAAAACCCTTAATATTATGAAATTTAGTGTGTGTATTTCTTAGTGTTGGGTAATCCCCCTAAATATTCTTGAGATTTGCTAATATCCCTATTCATGAGCTTATATTTCTGAGATACTAAATATGCTTTTAAAATAAGGAGCATTTAGAAATTGTCGATATGGCTAGTGCTCCCTTAAGAATTGCAATACAAGATGAATATGTTGAATGTGCTCCCTTTTCTATCTAGGGTAAATAATAATATAATTATTATTTTTTTTAAATAAAATGGTATTGATACCTCTCAAGAATGACATTTATCATGAACAAAGTCATTTAGTCAGTCAAACCAAAAGAAAATATTAGGAACTTGTGATAGTCAAAGAATCTTCTGAATGTGGTCTGATGAATACCTTTCTCCTTTATGATCAATTAATGACTCTATAATTGCAGGTCAAATTTTGATAAGATAGTATTCCTCTTCATCTAATCAAAGAATTCATCAATTCTTGGGATGCAATGCAAATTCGTAATTATTAATTTATTAAATTAGCAATAATATAAGTGTGAAAGTCCAAGTTGAGAAACTCTTTTAGTTTCACATCTCAATTGTATAACTCAAGCTCAATGGTTCTTTATATTATGTCGAAAGTATGACGTGCACTAGACTTAGCTAAATGGAAACACTTATCTTTGTACAAGGTAGTAATCTAGGTAGCTTTGTCAAGAATACATCCTTACAATTAAGTAGCATAGTTTCAGAGGACCTTTTTCTTTGCTAACTACTTCTAGTGCACACATCTTACACATTTATAGAAGAAACATTTTACCTACATAGAGGAAATAACATGTAAAGACTTTGGTTGAGTAATTATTTGAAGTTGCATTAAAATCCTTTTATTTTCTAAGTAATGCAAAATCTTCATGTAAAATCCAAAATGATCTGAATGTGTTTCTTACCAACCATCCCTATGATGAGATCATAGGATCATATAATCATAGTGTGTAATGACAATTAGCTCTTATATACAGTGAAGTCTAGAGAGCACCATGATAAAATAGTGCATCCCACTTACAATTTCACATCAAATGCCATCTCCCCTATCTTAAAGTCATTGTGATTATGATTTCCAACCCACATTTTGTTAAGGAATAAAGTGAAGTAAAACAATTTATAGCAACATAATCAATAAGATAAAAAGTTCAACATTTCAAATTAGGTCGTATCTAACTAAATTAATATCAGTGCTCATTCCAATAGTTATTCATCATTACATTGATTATTTGAGACTAATACTTATCCCCTATTATAATTATATCTTCATTTCAAGTGTAACTCACCTACATATCAAAATAATCCTTTGCATATTAAATCTCAGTACAAATCCAATATTCGTGTTTAGTAATTCCCTATGCATATTGAGTTAACAATTTTATTCATTATTTAGTAATTCGCTATGCATATTGAGTTAACAATTTTGTTTACGTTGACTTGATTCCTTTCCTAAAAAAATGAATAAAACTAGAAACTATTTTCCTTAAAATATTTCTTACCTTCCTTTTTCATAATTATAATTTAATTATGGTTTATAATTTAATTATTGTGTTGTGGTTGTTATTAATTACTTGTATAATTCAACTTTCCCTACTAAGTCATTTTCAACTCTCAATGACAAGCATGGTATATTATAATTGTGTGAGTCCAAAATACTAACCATGTGCTAATTGTCAAATTCAATACATTAATACACTTGTCCCATATAATTATAGAATAGGACCCGGCAATTGCGCGTCGCTCCAACCTATAATCCCCAAGCACTCCATTTGATTAACCACTTCCAGAGGTACTTGTTTATTTAGTAGCTAACTCATATGTAATTCCACTCGAGGAGAAACAATATTTTCCTTGCGGGTGATGGAAATTGAAAGCGACTCTCGAAGTGGTCCTTAGACATGGGTTATAGTTTTCATATTATCTTGGGATTTCTCGCACCTTCTACCTAGGTGTTTAAACGTTGTTTAAAGAGTCTAAGCTTGGAAAGCCAAAACTCATCTCTCGTAATAAAAATCAGCATTTGCAGGGTATCATTTTGTGGTGTGATATGGATCGGTATCGATGGCATGACCCACATATGTTGTTGACTATGTATTAATATAATTTCATTTCATTAGTCGACTATGTATTAATATCATTTCAGGTCGTTAAAGTTATTATCTATATATATATATTAATTTTTTTAAAATTAAAAATTATATTATTTTATAACTGATTTCAAGTTTTAGCAATAACTAATATTTAATTGGGTTTGGAGTATGTTTTAAAATTATTTTTTTGGTGAAGAGTTTGTTTTTATCGGAAGTAAGGAAACAGGTTAATGCCCCAAAAACCATAATCATCTGGCAAGTGAAGCCCTACCCTCTTACGAAACACAAGTTATTCCAAATTTTCCTTGAATAAAAATAATGAATAATTTTACATTTACCATTAATAGTTAAAAATAATCAATAATTTGACCACTAAGTTAAAATAAAGTGAGAAATAAATTTCCCCGTGTTAAAAAAAAAACTCATATTTACTTTAAAGAAGAAGATCCTCGTATATTCAAATAAATAAGTAATAAAAATTGGAAAACCTTCCGATAATGTTTGGTAACCGACTCATTTTAAAAAATAGACTTCCGACCTAGCTAAGCAAAGAATGTCAACAGATTATTCTAGAACGTGAACGCAAAACTCCATTGTTATGTCCTTTCCATCCTTGGATACTAGTACCGCCGTAGTACGTATTGTTTGCCTCGTAGTGTACATCTTATCAATACCTCAAAGTATCTGCAAAAAATATTTGCAACGAGAAAATTCAACTGTAAAAGAAGATGTTAATGGTTCATGGTCCGTACTGTTTGGTCCTCCCCAAGTGCCAAAGCAAAACCGGACAAACTGAAACTTGTAACCGCAGGTCTTGAGTTTATAACGAGTCCTTAGTACCAATTAGTACCAATTAGCGTCTAGATAATTTTTTTTGAGAGAGAAATCATCATATGGCCGAAGCCCGCAGATTTTTACAATCGATATGGCCGAAGCGAGCAGAATTTTTTACGGCCGAAGTCAGCAGATACAACATAGCCGTTACAAATATCGCCGTAGCGAGGGGGGCCTCAATGAACACCTCCACAAGAATCGAACACGACTGAGGGTGCGAAAGCCACCTCAATGAACACCTCCACAAAAATCGAACACGACTGAGGGTGCCAAAGCCATCCGCCCCAGCCGTCATATCATGCACGTCAATTAGCGTCTAGATAATATGAATTTGCCGATGTAAAATTGTCTAAAGGTAACTTTACCTAACGTTCCAATTATGTTTGTAAATGGATAGAGTTTAAATATTATTATTATCATCATATACAATCATCAATCATCGTTAAAATTATAATTTTATATTAAGCAAATTGTATTTTGAAAATATAAATGAAGTTTTATTATATTGAGAACATATAATCTTAATAATATTTATAAATGAAACGGATTTTTGAAATTTGAAATTTCATTGTAATAAAAAAAAATTGCGAAGTATTGAAAAAAATAAATTTAAATATTTATGAATTTGTATTCTCACTAACTTTTCACGCTTTTCAGCATTTTTCATTGGTTTAGTCTAAGTAAAGTATAATTTTGTTGGGAAAATAATAAAAATTTTGGTATGATTCTAGAAATGATAAATTTTTTTAAATATAGATTATACGTGAAGTTTTAACATTATAGGTGTCCAAGAATTTTTTCACTAATTTTTCAGGATTTTCAAAGTAAAAACTTATATGATTTGTTTTCACTGTAGTCTAAACAAAATATAATTTCTTTCAGAAAACAATAGAAATTTTGACATGATTTTGAGAAATGAGATATTTTTTTTAAATATAAATTATAGACGTGAAGTTTCAATATTATAAGTTTCAAGAGTTCTCGATAATAATAAATCTATTTCCGTTATAAAAAAAATTAATCATTTCCACATTCAAATTTCTTAAAGAAAAAATGACAAGATTTAAGCTAAATTTCACCATCCCCAAAATTTCGTCCTCCCTCATTTATTTACATTTACCATATACCGCTATGGAACAACGGTCTTTCACATCCTTAATTTCCAATCATTATGAGCATTATATAGTTCCGTAGTTAGATTACCAATCATTATGAACATTATATAGATCCGTAAATCTTTTATACAATATGAAGCCGAAAGAGTCGCGACTCACGAGTGAATACGGCATATTCTGTTTGTAGGTGACACGGATCACATTATGGTGGAGTTTTGGTGTTTGAATTGATTTGTAAATAGTTTTAATTTTTTCCTTGTTCAGTTTTGGTAGGTTGAAGTGCTGTTATTCTGTTTGTAGGTGACACGGATCACATTATGGTGGAGTTTTGGTGTTTGAATTGATTTGTAAATAGTTTTAATTTTTTCCTTGTTCAGTTTTGGTAGGTTGAAGTGCTGTTTGTTAGTGTAGTAAATGTGGTTGGAATTTGAAAATAGTGGATTAGGTTACTTTTGGAATGGTGTCTTTATCCAGGTGGAGGAATTGCCAGCTAAAAGTGGTCTGAATCTGGGTACTTTTTTTTTTTTAAGTCTTGTAGTAGCAGTGTTTGATTAGTGTTTTTGATGGTGGAAATAAATTGAGCGCCATCAAAAACATCTTAAGCACCTAAAATTACGAATTTAGACAACTTTTACTTGGATTTACAAAATCCCTCCCAGATTTTTTCAAAATATAGCCAAAATTTCTATAAATTAAAATTTCTATAAATTTCAAGACAAAAAACAACATAATTGTTAGACTACAACTTTCGAAATACACTCCTTTCACGCGGGATGTCATCTGTTGGAGATACTACACACCTAGGACCTTTATTACTCGCACATGCAGACACTTAGTTAAAGCATGGGACTACATGCAAGATCCTTTTTGCATGATTTACTCCTTGATTTGCTCCTCCTTTCACTCTGCAACTGGCTAGTTCTTCTGCATGATTTACTCCCTTATTTGCTCCTCCTTTCACTCCGCAACTAGGTAGTTCTTCTGCATGATTTACTCCCTGATTTTCTCCTCCTTTCACTCCGCAACTGACTAGTTCTCTCTGGAACTTGCTGTAAGTGTTGAGTCCTCTCATTGATCACCACTATGGTGCATTACCTTGGGATCTTCACCCAGTAATGCTATATCATGAGCATTGTAACCTATTTTCTAAATGAATCATTCTTTTTGTTCTTTCGATTTTCTTTTTGTGTTTTTGCTCTGTAAAGCTGTGTGTTCAACCTTTACTAGCTAGATTCATCTGTGTAGGTTTTCTAACACATTTACATGGTATCATAGCCCACAGGTTGCTAGATAAAAGGCGCACCAATATTTTATTTTGCAAGGATTACAGCTTGGAGATCGAAAATCGATAGAAAAATGGAGTTTCCCAAAGCATCGATCCTAACACTGTACAATTATCACAAATGGAAGAACCAAATGGCTCGATACCTTCGTCAGAAAGGGTTGTACAAGATTACCATGGCTGCAAAACTGGAACCTACTTCAGCCATAGAGAAATCCAAGTACCTCAACCGCATGGATGAGGCCCATAGATCCATATGCATGTGCATCTCCCCAGAGTTGTAGTTTCATCTATCTGCCTGCAATACTCCCAATGAGGTTTGGAAAAAGGTTGAAGAACTCTACGAGAAACAGGATGAGATGAAAGGACATCTGCTCGAAGTGGAGCTGCTCTCATTGGATCCACAGAACTATGACAGAGTTCAAGACTTCTTCACCAAATATAATGATCTATTGCTACAACTCAAGGGTTGTGGAATTGACAAATCCAAGGAGGAGAGTTGCCAAGTTCTCTCTATTATGTCAAATCTCAGACCAAAATACTTCGTCCTTGTGTCTACATTTCATTCAGTAAGGCTCGCAATAGGTAAATCCTACACTATGCCTTCTCTCAAAGAATTCATGGAGTCCCTCACTTTTGAGCAAGATAAACTCAATGGCATGGGGAAAATCAAACCTCCAAAAGTGCATGCACTTGCTGTGCATGATTGCAGCCACAATAAGAATCACAGATCTGATTCAAATCAGAAAAATCAGCAGAAAAAAGACAAGGGAAAAGCGCATTCCCATCCAAAGAAGGAAGGGTACACCAAGCCCTTCAATGACTCCTCTGGCTCCAGAAATGAGAAAGGGAAGAAAGGAGACAAATGCACCTACTATCACTGAGGATTCCATCCAAAATCCTCCTGCATGAAGAAACAAATTGACCAAATGGTAGAAATCCTTCAGAAGCACAACCTTGGGGACCACATCCCTCATGGTGCCAAGAAGAAAACTAAGGATCCACCACACAAGAAAGGTAACAATTTTCATGCTTTAGTGGCAATTAACTCTTCCCTTCATGCATGGATTATAGATTCTGGTGCATCACATCATATGGATGCTGCAAAGGAAGTCTATTCCTCTTTGGATGCATGCAAAGGACCTCCCATCCTCATGGTAGATGACTCACCTATTAAGGTCACCGGAAAAGGTAGAGTGGAACTTTTACACGGAAGCTTTGAAGATGTGCTTCATGTTCCAAAAATTTTGGTAAACCTGCTTTCAATTTATCAAATCACTCATTTTAGCACCAGAAAGAGAGTGGAATTCACTCCAGATGCAGTGAACATATATGACCTACATAGCAGCTCCAAAATTGCAACCAATAAGGTAAACAATGGAGCTAGAATCTATACATTTTTTGAATTTATTGAATCTGAATCCTCCTTATTGCTTACACATGCTGATGATAGTAGTAGGCTTTGGCATGAGAGGTTTCGTCACTTAAATTACAAGTATATGCAGAAGCTAAGCAAGCATGAGATGGTGGAAGGCTTGCCAAATATCAGTTTCTCCAAAGGAGTTTGTGAAGGGTGTGTCCTTGGCAAACATCCTAGAGAAAATTTTGACACCAACAAGACTCACAGAGCATCCTCCCTCTAGATCTGATACATAGTGATCTCATGGGGCGTTTTCCTCATCCTTCCATTAACAAAGCAAGGTATGTACTTACAGTTATTGATGATTTCTCACGGTATACTTGGGTGTATCTTCTCAGGGAAAAATATGAAGTTTTTGCGCACTTTGAAGATTTCGAAGCACTAGTTGAGACACAGTCAGAGAAAAAGATCAAAGCCCTCCGTACAGACAATGGGGGGGAATATGTTAACACAACACTTCAGAACCTTTGCCTTGAGTCTGTTATAGACATTTTTGGGCCCTACAACCCCAAGCATGAAATGTCCATAAACCAAGGGCTCCTAAGTCCCTAAAAGTGTTGTTCTAACCCCTAAAAGAACAAGGTCAACAGATTACAGCTTCTCCCAGAAGTTCTCCATGAAAAACTGCTCAGAATTGGTCAAAACAGGATCATTTCAGCTGCTCCACTGGCTAAGTGCGTTGCATCTCACCTAAATACACTGTGTGGGTGTGTTGCATTTCAAAAATCCCTTCTGTGGGGTGCGATGGGCGAGAAATGACAAATGGCAGTGTCATTCCGCGAGGTGGAGAGGCAATGGAAACTTCCATAATCTTCTCCTCTGACACTTGCCTCACTGAATTTGACCAAGGATGAGTAAGAGACCATCAATCTCCAAGTGGAAGCAAGAACTATCAGAGGGAAGACACTAATCAAATCATGAGCTGACTCATCTCCATTACAAACATCTATATATGGATCCCTCATCCCAGAGATCCAAAGGCTGGAATTTTGCATATTGTAAGGAATTGCTGTTGGTTTATTGAGATAAACATCAAATTGTAGGGTGATCTAAGCTTTGTTTGAGGTGAAGAGGGGCTTCTTTGCTGGGAGGTTGATGCTGGGTCAGAACAACTGGTTGTAACTCCTCTTGGCTCTTTTCTTGTTTATCAATAAAAGCTATTTGAGTTTTCCTCCATGCTTTTGTGTCATTGATGCTTGCTACATTTGTATGGTCAATTTACATCTGATCCTAGATAGTTTATGATTATAGATCCATGTCTTTGTATAGTGCTATGCTTATGTGATCTTACAGGTACTTTGTGAAGCTGGGCGTGCAAGGGAGCAGGTAGCTGAAGGCTATCATAGAAGAGAGGAATCAAATCAGGAGATTAGCGCAAGACAGAGGTTGGTCTTTCTGTTCCTCTCTATCTATAATTCATAAAGGAAAAATGAAAGTAGCTTCTCTCTGTTTGTTTGTAAGGCAGCTGTCACACCTTAGTGGGATAGAGCAGTTCTATATAGACACTTTTCCCTGTAACAAAATGGCGACTCCACTGGGGAGCTAATTAGTTTGTTTGTTTATCATTCTTTGTTGTTTGTTTCATAAACTTACAAGTAGCATTCGAACTGCATTTGCCATAACAAATGAAAAGTAGATAACTGCTACTTCAATCTATCTACTGGATCTGTTTATGATTTAAACAACTAATTCACAAACTATCTGATTGCCCTTGTGATAGCTCTTAGATCCTCCTTATATCTACCCCTGATTATTGCATTACTGATTGCTTTTTGCTCGGCCAAAACCCAAGAACTGAACTGCAAACTGTGACCCAGAACCCGAACAGAGTCTCGTTTCTGGCCTAGCATAGATACTGTTCAAAGAATCTGAATTCAGCGCACTTCCTGAGTGGACAAGCTGCGCTGCATTTCAAATTCTCTGTGTTACAAGTGCGCTGATCAGACTAGCTCTCTGCAGTTTTGGCTTCTGTGATTCATTCTTTCCAGTTCTATTCCTGAATTTTGCTGCCTGTGATCAGTATATGTCTGTTTGAAACCCCTTTTCCTTGCTGTTATTCCGCCTCCTTTGTACAAAAGAACTGTAGCTGTTTTTGTGTGTTTGTTGAGTCATTTATAGTTCTCCTTTGCAAAAGTAGCATAATCGTACTGTCGTCCATTGATTTGAAACTGTCGCAAGTGTCGATTTCAATCGTAGGAAAGAGTTTGATTGTTGTTGATGGTCGATTATCCTGTTACTATTGCTTTTGGTCTGAATTTGTAATTTTATAGTGTCGAGAACAAGTATTCAGTTCAAAATCGTAAAGTGTTGTGATCGTCTCCATTTTTTGATTTCGAAAAGAAACTTGTTGATATTTGTCGCTTGAAAAGAAATTCAAATTTGTGCATCAACTTTCTTTTTAGCATTCATATACTAAGAAAGTCGAAAACAAATACATGCATATGCATTTGCATATAGACAGTCTGATTGGCTTGATTTAGGAAAGTGCATTTAGAGTGTGCTCTTTGCTCTTTGTGAAAAGATTCTGTATTTCTTTTCCTTAGTAGCTAGGATTTTCATTGCACAAAGAAGATAAAAAGTTTGTTTATCATCTTAGATTGCATTTTAGGAATTACATCTACATCTCGTGGTGAACCTGAAAGGAAAACTTCATAAACAAGATCAACTTAAAATAAATTCAATGAATCTAACAATGCTTTGGAACTTAACGCACAACATTTAGAAGTCTAGGCTAGAGACGTATTCCGGCGTCGTAAAGCCTGGTAACTGTTGTTCTCACTGATGGTTGGATGATTCCTCCACTTTGAGACGATAAGTGCCAGTACGGACTTGTGCTCCCACGTACCGTCGAGTATATTTTGGGAGACCCCAATAGGCTTAATCCTTTATCCATAGGAAGCCGTGTCTACCGCCCTATCGATCGCAATGCACTGAACACAGCATTCGGGAAGATTGACTACCGTACCGTAAAAAGTATTCTGCAGTTTTGCGACTGGTTTGGTAATCCCTCTACCTAGATTTCCAGAGCAGTCCCTTTCGTTCATTTTCAGACTCCTTAACAGAAAAGGTCCATCTGAGCACTTGTCACTTCAGGCTCATTAAAAATTGAAGGCGACTAGAGTCATCTTTTGTTTTTTCTCGACTCTTAAAAATTGAAAAAACAAGTCGTGTCAAAGCGTCTAAAATTTATTTTAAATGGAATATTCATTACCCTTTCCTACGTTGATCTTGGGTTGAGAAAAATGGAATCCACCAACCAAGGAATTCCCCTTGGAGGAAATCCTAGTCCCTTCTCCTCTTGGGGAGATGTTGGTGCACCCCATATGGCCACATTGTCGCTTCCAGGACTGACAATTGGTTTGCCTGTATGGCTCTTCTCAACCTTTGTCGTTCAGAACACCACAATTCCTGAACAATCGAATCAACGACTAGACGAGTCCAGAGTTACCCACCAACCTTCTACTTCCTCTAATTCTTCCTCTCCTCCTTCCTCTTCGCTTGATGGGGCTGGTAAAGCCAAAAGTCAAGTACCTGAGAAGAAGAAGGAAAAGAAGAAGAAAGAGAAGAAGAAGAAGGAGCCAAAAGCGAATGGGGGCAAACGAGCGTCGTCTAGCGAAAATCCACACACTGCACCGACCAGGCCTAAATCGCCATGTGTCATTTGCAAAGGAGACCACTATCACAGAGATTGTCCTTGCATCCCTAGAATCTTAAGGGACTGGTCTCCTCGTTTGCACAACCCGGTGTCATCAACCTCTGATGGTCATGTTGAAAACACACCGTCAACTAGTGAAAGTGAAGCCCCAGGACAAAAAGGAAAATGTAGATTTCCTTGTAAACTGTGCGAAGGCGATCATGCTGTCCACCGTTGTCCCTTCTTAGACGAAGCTAAAAGAGTTCTGGATGATCGTCCGGTTTCACCGTTACGACTTCCTCCTGGATATAAAAAACTCTTGCCGAGTCCGTCACTAGTTGAAAATCCGGCTGGCCCGCTCAGGTGGTCGGTCGAAGCATCTATCATTGAAGATAAACCATCTGAACCCATACCAGACGAAAGTCAAAAGGTCGAGGCGGCAGTTGACCCGGTCTTGCCTTCAGAGGTTCCATCTTCAGATGATATAGTCACTGAAGAGAACAAGGATGACACCGTCCAAATTCTTTTCATAAGCACAAACTCCAACGAACATGGGGGAAATTTACCCGTTCCTTTACCGCAGGAAGGAAGTTCGTCAGAGTCGTATCCGGCCGTCTATTCGGTCCCACCTCCAAGCAACCTAGTTGTCTCCTTCGACTGGAATCAACTAGGCAGACCCCGTTTACCAGCTAGTATACCATTTCGAATCATTGTTCAAATATATAGAATGGTTATGGCTGGTACCATCATAGATGAGGGGGCTTCTGTGAGTATCCTTTCCTCAACTGCTTGAAAAGTGCTTGGTTCGCCATCGCTTTTTCCTGAGATGAGAAATCTAACAGGTTTTGATAAAGGAACCAGTCGACCGTTAGGGATCCTTCCCGATGTGCCCATAACATTAAGAGGGAAAACCGTTCACATGAACGTAATGGTAGTCCAAGGACCCCTGGATTACAATCTACTCCTTCGACGAGACTATATTTATTGCATGGGAGCAATTGTCTTCTCACTCTTTAGAGTAATGTGTTTTCCACACGAAGGAAGAGTGGTCAAGCTCGTAGACCAGCTTTCATTTCCTGGATCATACAGAGCAAATAGTCATATACCATCCCTGAATGGTCTTTTCACGCAAGAAATGTCTCGATCTCCAGTCCGTCCACCTGATGAGCGCGAGTGATTCGGGGGGACATGACTGAAACCCAAGGGGCATGCACCCTGGTCTGCTTCGGCAGGAAAACTTCGGGTATAGGGTAGGTTTCCGCGAGAGAATATGACTAGTTTGTACCCCCGTCCATGATTGGAAGAGGGGGTTATTCTAGAACAAGATTCTCTTGTCAAAGTTATGTGAGTGGAGTAGCCTCCTTCACTCACCTTTGTCTATTTCGGTAGACATCGTCGAAGAAGTGTTTTGTTTGCGCTGTGAATAGAACGATCTTTGGGTAACCTATAAGTGGTAGGCCTCTCTCGGTAAAACAAATGTTTTAAAGGACTAAAGAAGGGGTAACCTTGAAACTCTGTTTTATGCCCGGGGGCATGCAAACCTTTTGGCTTGCAAGCGAAGAGCGACTATTTATTTTTTAAATTTGTAGGTCCTCTAACCCTTTAAACTCGTAGGATTGGTCGTTTCCTAACTTGCATAAAGAAAGGATGTGGGGCAAAACTCTAAAAGTTGCCGTTTTTATATGAGACATTCTTATCACACGACTGGATTAATTGAGCAGTTTTAGCACATAGTTCAAGCTCGTTAAAAAATAAACATAAGCCATGAGCAAATGTTTCCCCCCGCGTTTAAGCTCGTTAAAAAAAATGAACTATTCCCCCGGTAAATAACCATCGTGAATGTAGTACTTCAGCCATTAAAGCCTTGGTCATGTTTGCACCATCACCTCCACTTTTACATTGGCCAATCATTCACCCCCATTTGATTGTTTACCCATTTTGAGGGACAGCTGCGAAGAGTGATCGCACTAGCCATCCTTGTGACACTGCCATGATTGGAAAATTCCAAACCTTACCTGGAATCAGCTGCTACCCATTTTATCACTCGTTCCTTAAAAGATGAGTCTCCTTTAAGCTCTTTTCAACTGACTCGTAAAATATGAAAAGATTGTCGAGCCATGCCTCTCCAGCTCGTTAAAGGGACAGGAAGTGTTATCCCTCCTCTAGATTTTAATCTTTTTGGACCTGAGGGATTATTACACAAAAAGATCGAGTGCTTGTTTTGTTCGGCTCGTTAAAAGTATCGAAAATTCATCCCTTCTGTATTGTTTTATACTTTTTCAGACTTAAGGGATTAGATGACAAAAAAGGAATTTTGGAGTTACCTTTACGTTCCTTTTCAGACTCTCTAAAATTGAAAAGGACCGAGTTATCTTTGTCGTTAAACTCGTTAAAAGTATAACAGCGACAAACTTGTCTATAGACAAGAACGAGTTTCACTATCGCTAGGCTCGTTAAAACATAGCGATGGGTTTGCCCGAAGGGCAAATTATAGAACAAGCATATGTTATCCTCCTCAAGCTTGACAAAATTAAAGAGGTACTGGTCAGCAATGACTGGGGAAAATTGGGAAGAAAACTTGAAGAAACTTTGTTGGTAGCAAGTCGCTCTTGAACACGACACTTCCACTCCGTGTCTGCGTCAGGCTGGGTTGTTTCATTCACCGGTCACATCACCATGGTCCCATCATACCATCCACATTTAGGGTTAATTCTACCAATCCATCACATTAGTGTCGCCCATATGTTCAAGAGAAGTCATTCAGAGAATTCACCTGTGTCTCACCCACTACCATACATTTATACTACATTCTTTCATGACCGCCACCCTGAACCTTATATCACCAAATCGTTTTCACCTCCATTAAAATCATTTTCTCCGTTCCGTGTCATTGATGTGGGATTCATTAAGGCCCTCCTGTGACAGATCATTTGTTGTCGACATCAGCTCATTATCCAAGAAGTTGATCTAGGAACACCCCATTCAGTACTTTGAAGCTTGCATGCCTCAATGGCAAGTTTCTCACTTCCAGCGACAGGTTTACATCAATGGTCTTCGACCGAAAGATTTTGCGTGGTGTTCGACGCCACGTCCTTTATTCACACCACGTAAATTGTATTGCAGTACCTTGAGGGTCATTATCATTATCGGTGATTCCTCTCGTGCTTGTTAACAGTTTACATCATTGACTGGTAATCAAGCGATGTCTTTCCATGTTCGACTTCAGAACATTTCTCACATGGATCGACTTGTACTTCGAGTGAAGATCGAATGAGATTGAAGACCCCGGATCTAGTTTCATCCATCCGAGTTGCGATTTATATTCAGGGAAATAAAGACATCAAATGTACATCATTTCTGCACAGATAATCATCCAATCAAAAGGATGATGGCTATATCAGAATCATCAGTCTACACTCAGACGATTGTCTGTCCTATGTACATGAAAATGAATTTATAAAGCTGAGCATGGGAATGCCCGCCTTAGCTAGATCATGAAAATATTATGAAGATAATGTATTGTATTGTATCTTATTACAGGTCTCCTCCCAACACTGAAAGAACTTCGGATCCTCATAATAAAGCATTTCACCCGACATCAAAAGATTAACGACCTCATGCTTTAGGGGGCAACTGTTATAGACATTTTTGGGCCCTACAACCCCAAGCATGAAATGTCCATAAACCAAGGGCTCCTAAGTCCCTAAAAGTGTTGTTCTAACCCCTAAAAGAACAAGGTCAACAGATTACAGCTTCTCCTAGAAGTTCTCCATGAAAAACTGCTCAGAATTGGTCAAAACAAGATCATTTCAACTGCTCCACTAGCTAAGTGCATTGTATCTCACCTAAATACATTGTGTGGGTGCGTTGCACTTCAAAAATCCCTTCTGTGGGGTGTGATGGGCGAGAAATGACAAATGGAAGTGTCATTCCACGAGGTGGAGAGGCAATGGAAACTTCCAGAATCTTCTCCTGTGACACTTGCCTCACTGAATTTGACCAAGGATGAGTAAGAGACCATCAATCTACAAGTGGAAGCAAGAACTATCAGAGGGAAGACACTAATCAAATCATGAGCTGACTCATCTCCATTACAAACATCTATATATGGATCCCTCATCCCAGAGATCCAGAGGCTGGAATTTTGCATATTGTAAGGAATTGTTGTTGGTTTCTTGAGACAAACATCAGATTGTAGGGTGATCTAAGCTTTGTTTGAGGTGAAGAGGGGCTTCTTTGCTGGGAGGTTGATGCTGGGTCAGAACAACTGGTTGTAACCCCTCTTAGCTCTTTTCTTGTTTATCAATAAAAGCTATTCGAGTTTTCCTCCATGCTTTTGTGTCATTGATGCTTGCTACATTTTTATGGTCAATTTACATCTGATCCTACATTGTTTATGATTATAGATCCATGTCTTTGTATAGTGCTATGCTTCTGTGATCTTACAGGTACTTTGTGAAGCTGGGCATGCAAGGGAGCAGGTAGCTGAAGACTATCAAAGAAGAGAGGAATCAAATCAGGAGATTAGCGCAAGACAGAGGTTGGTCTTTCTGTTCCTCTCTATCTATAATTCATAAAGGAAAAATGAAAGTAGTTTTTCTCTGTTTGTTTCTAAGGCAGCTGCCACACCTTAGTGGGATAGAGCAGTTCTATATAGACACTTTTCCCTGTAACAGAGTTCGGCATATAGTTGCAGCACACAGTTCCATACACTCTGCAGCAGAACGGAGTTGCTGAGAGAAAGCACTGATCTCTCAAAGAGATGGCTTCCTGCAAGTTGCATGCTAAGTCACTACCTCATAAGCTATGGGCTGAAGCACTTAATTGTGCTAACTACATCCAGAACAGATCTCCTCATAGGTCTATCAAGGATTGGACCCCCTTTGAGGCTTGGAGTGGCACTAAACCGAGGTCACCCACTTCCGTGTTTTCAGCTCTTGAGCATGGAACAAGATCCCCTCTGAAAATAGGAAAGCTCTTGATCCACAGAGCATTGAGTGCATATTTGTTGGATACCCTAATGGTGTGAAGGGATATTGACTCCTGATTTCCTCTACGGACAAGCTCATCATTGAGCAAAGTGTTAAATTTGAGGAAAGTCTCTCGCATGCACCTCAATTGCTACATGTAGACACCTTTTATCTACCTCATGTCTGAGATGATGACTCAGTACACTCAGATGCAGATATAGAGCATGCCGATGCCGAGGTAGAGCATGCAGATGCAGAGACAGATTCTTCAGATACAAATCCAATGCATGCATATGATGATCCACATCCAGGCCCAGATTGGTCTTCCAGAAGTGAATCAACTTCCCCTGTCATAAATCAGAGAAAAAGGAGCTTAAGTGAGATATATGCACATGACCACCCAGCTGTTAGAAATGGTCTTGTGGGGGATACTTCTGATCCCCGGAGGACTAGCTCAGAGTTTATTGAGCCTCCTCTTGACCTCACTGCCACTGAACGAATGCCATCCTGGCATTGTCATTTGGTTCAGTCTTCTGATCTGTAATCTTATGCGGAGGCTTCTGGGCATCCCTCTTGGCAGTCCACCATGGAGGAGGAGTATAACTCCCTCCTCGAGAACCAGAGCCGGGATCTGGTCCCCCTTCCTTCAGGAAGGAAACTTGTCCGATGCTAGTAGCCAAAGGTTTCCAGCAAGTGCATGGCATTGATTATGACGAGACCTTTATTCCAGTAGCAAATATGGCTTCCATATGCCTTGCACTTGCCATTGTGGCTGCTCAGGGGTGGGAAGTACATCAGATGGATGTGAAGAATGCCTTTCTTCATGAAGACCTATCTGAGGAGATCTACATGGAGCAGCGACATGGTTTCATTCAGGATTCATATTTGGTCTACAGATTGTAGAAATCTCTCTACGGCCTTAAGTAGGCCTTGAGAGCTTGGTATGTGAAGATGGATCCTTTTCTCTTATCACAAAACTTCGAAAGATGTAAGTTTGATCCGAATGTTTACATGCTCAGGACACATGATTCTCTTCTTATCTTAGTTTCGTATGTGGGTGATCTCCTGATCACTAGCAGCTTGGCTTCAGCCATTATTGCAGTCAAGAGGGCCTTCCATGATAGGTTCTTGATGACAGACATGGGTCCATTACACTTCTTTCTTGGTCTTGAGATCAGCCAGGATGCCCTAAGCATCAAACTATCTCAAGCTAAGTATGCACGGGATCTCCTCGAGAGATTTCACATCACTGATTGCAAGCCAGCACCACCTCATTTTCTTTCTGGGGTCCGCCTTGAGGATGGAGGTGACACTCCATCAGTTGACAGTACTCTCTATCGACAGCTAATGGGGAGCTTATTGTACCTCACCCACTCCAGACCAGATCTCTCATATGCAGTAGGGGTACTTTCCAGATACATGCAGGAGCCGCATGAGCTACACTGGAACACTGCCAAGCGCATCCTCCGATATGTGCAGGGCACCATCACCTTCGAGATTCACTATGTAGCAAGCACTGCATTGAATCTCCTTGGCTTGACAGATTCTGATTGGGTGGGCGACATCATTGATCGCAAGTCCACCTCCGAATATTCACTCAGTCTAGGGTCTGGACCTATCTGTTGGTCGAGCAAGAAGCAGGCTTCTATTGCTCTCTCTTTAGCTGAGGCCGAGTACAGAGGAGTAGTCAACATCACCATTCAAGCTCTGTGGCTACAACACTTCCTCACTAATTTGGGCGTCTAGTTCCACCAGCCCATTGTCATCTGGTGTGACAACCAGAGCACTCTCAAATTTTGCAGGGATCCAATACAGCGACAACGGATGAAGCACATAGAGATCCATATGCACTACATCAAAGACTTAGTACATGATCGGGTCATTTATTTGCAGTTCTATCCTTCACCAGGACAGACTGCAGACATCTTCACCAAGACATTCACTGAGCAGAAGTTTTACTCTCTGCACGATCGTATTGGAGTGAAGGATACAGTTGCTTAGCAACGGCATTTTGTTCCTCTTTTCTTTTGATTACATTGTATTTTTTTTTTTTTCGGGGGGTGGGTTCCCATGAGGTCTTCCCTCTTTCCTCAATTTTAGTACAAGTTGCACTGTATTTTAGGTGACATTTGGCCTTAGTTTCCAGGGCCCATTTTCTAGTTTTCCCCATAGTGGTGTTCAAGGGCGTTGTTGGAGATAGTACACACCTAAGACCTTCATTACTGGGAAATGTGGACACTTAGTTAGAGCATGGGACTACATGCAAGATCCCTTTTGTATGATTTACTCCCTGATTTTCTCCTCCTTTCACTTCGCAACTAGATAGTTCTCTTCGGAACTTGCTGTAGGTGTTGATTCCTCTCATTGATCACCACTATGGCGCATTACCTTGGGATCTTCACCCAGTAATGCTATATCATGAGCATTGTAACCTATTTTCTAAATGAATCATTCTTTTTGTTCTTTCGATTTTCTTTTAGTGTTTTTTCTCTGCAACGCTGTGTGTTCAACCTTTACTAGCTAGATTCATCTGTGCAGGTTTTCTAACACATTTACGTCATCTACCTATATATTGAATGACGTCGTGTTGTGGAATTCAAACTATGGGTTTCTGTGGAGGATGATAATTGGCATTTGAATGAATATCCCGTCATTCAAGATGATTTGGAGTCGCCACAGAAAAAGGAATTTGGAATTACAAGTGAGTCTAACTTCATGCCGTTTGGAACGACTGCATGCTAATCAAATGTGTGAATGACAACGACCAAGGATTATAATATGAATTTTGAGGAAAACATTTGGATGGTATTGGAAAACCGATAATGTGATTTTATTTTCAAGGTAGTCATGTATGTGAAGGGCTTAATAGTTGCAAATTGATGGACAGCTTGGCAATGGGCAATTTTAAATCGATTTATTCTATTATTCATTATATGTAAATTAATTTGGGAAAAACAATTCTGGATTAAAAAATTGTAATGATTCGTTTCCCTTTAAGGACAATGTCTTAATTCTAATAATTAAATTCCACTTCCAATTCGAGTTGGACATTTTTGGTGTCTTAAAAGTAGTAATTTGATTTCATTTGTGGAAGATATTTTTGGTTTGTTGGAAAGATTTAAGTAGTAGGTGTTTTCCTTTCAGTAAATTATAATTTTTTCGTGGAGACAAATTCAGAGGGTGATGGTGTAGGAGGCGTATTGTGTGCTCATCTACTGTGCACTTGTCTGGTGGTAGGTATGCAGGGGTTGCTATGTTTTAATTGTTGATGTTTATGGGAAGATTTTAATTATTGGGGATTATGGTACTTCCTTGATAGGCTTTCTCTTTTTTCGGCTGCTTTTTTACTGAGTGGGGTTGAGTTGGGGGACGAGACATCTTGTATCCTTTTTCAAATCTTTATTCTCTTCTCATTGGCCCTCTTCCTCACATTCAAAATGATGGCCCTGGTTTTGTCATAGACCATCTTGTCCCATCCTCCCTTATGAACATGTATACTTTCTCTTGATGTCATATTATTCATGCTTCGTAGGACCCACCTTCTTTGGATACATTGTCTATCCCTCTTTTACAAGGTGTCTCCTCTCTGAGTTGTTGTTCCATTATTTTCTCCTGTGGAGGCTAGGAGACTGGATGCTTAGGTTATTCTTGGTGGTGACGTATCTTCGAGGATTGGTGTGGTGGTGGTAGTTTATAGTGGCCTTGTGGATGCTGTTGGTGGAATTGTAGTTTTTGGTGGTTTCAGGTTTGTAGTATTTATGCTCACTGCACTTGAATTTTATCTACATTATTCTTGTAGTGATCCTTTTTGGCTATTTATATGTGATATTGTACTATCGGGGGGGTTTGATTTCATGGGATAAGTTCCTAAGGTGGAGTATTCATTCACCTGCTCTGGGTAGACTTGTGATGGATATCGGGGATTTTTGGGATGTTCATGGTTATGAGATTGTTGGAGTTCATGACTTTGGTCTGATACATTACATGGGTGCCACCTCAGGGTTTCTTGTGCAATTGTTTTGGTGGTTTGGAACTATCTTCGGAGGGTTCTCACATTTCATTGGTGACACATTGCAATTTTCTCATCTCTACAAGCCAGGGTGGTGGAATTTCTCAGACGTTCCATTTCACCTTTTTCTAGTGCCCGTGATTTTCTCCGACGCCCATTATATGTTTCTCTGGCCCACCCTCTTTGGGACGATCTCCTAGGACCTAAAATTACTTGGATCTTTCCAATTTTGGTGTCATTGTCATTTATATCCATCCTATGTAGTGCGTTGTCAATTCCAAGTGTGGCTTATATTTTATTCTCTCATTCGAAAGGGTGGATTTTTGGTGACCTTCTGGTGGGTGAAGCATTTATTCTTCCTTAGGTCTTTTGAAGGTTGGGTTCGTCATTCCATCCCAGTCTTCATCCTACATTTATTTTGTCCCTTGGGTGGTGGGAAGTTGATGGGTGCGGTCAGAGATCTCCTATCTTCCAGAGGGATTCTTTGATCTTTTTGGCACATATCTTTGACACCCCGCGAGTGGCTCCTTACACATTTATTTTTCCTGGGGTGCGGTTTCGCGGGCTGTGTGTGGTGCTGACTTTGCTTTTTTTCATTTCCCTCATAATTCGGGTGGTGTTGATATGGATGGTTGTTTGGTCTATCTGGATGCTAATGTGGAAGCCCATGAGGCATTCGTTCAAGCTACGCTAGAGGAGGAGCAATAATTTTCATTGAATAGTTTCCCTGTGGGCGAGACAAATGTGGCACGTCCACAAGACTCTCAATGTTGGAATGGGTAGGGATCTATGACACATAAACCTCCAGTTTTTGATGTTCCTGGATGTGGGTTTCCTTGGCGTGAGAATGCGCATCGGAGGGGTTGTAAGGCCATCAAACTTGATACTACTACCAAGCTTCTCAATTTTGGCTATGATATTATGTGTGATAGCATTACTACTCTGGAGAAGAGAGCTTTAGTGTGCTGGTAGATTTTCGCGAAGGGTTCTAAGATGGATATGCAGGAATGGGTCAAGCTTAACTGGTCTTCGACTCTAGGATATACTCTGAAGGTCAACAATCTTATGAATTCATGGTTCAATTTTCATTTTCTCCACCTCAATGATGCCAAGAAGATCCTTAAGAGGCCATGGGTGAATGGGAGGAGATATTTACAACTTCACAAATGGTATATTGGGTTTAATATTCTTTTGAATACTCCGAGAAAGGAGATTGTGTGGGTTAAACTATTGAGACTTCCTCTAGAATACTGGATTGAGAGGAACTTAACGACAATTGGGAACTCGATTGGAAAGTTTGTTTATTTGTATCTGAAGGTTATGGGTCTAATCGATTTTAGTGGAGGTTAATTTCTCAGGTGGGCTTCTTGAATATTTTGACCTAGAATGGGGTTCTTTACACATTAGACAGAGGATTGAATATTAGGGAATCCCCTTCAAATGCCTCAATTATCAATGTACTGGTCATCTCATGAGCCATTGCCAGGGCTGGGGTCAAGAGACAAAGGTTGCATGAAGGTGTCAGTTTGGCCGTTTCGGGGGGGAGCATCACCATCCTGTGATCCAAGATATTGATGACTCATGCAAAGGTAATCCTTCTTCCTTTCATGAGAACTCTTTGGATTATGTCACTTTTTCTATGCCTTTTTTCATCTTCTCCCTTTCCTCCTCTCTTCGTATTGAATTCTTGCACATATTTCTAAGTCCCCCCTCTTGTTATAGTGGATTTCTCATCAGGCATTTTTGCTTCGAATTGTTGTCCCTCCGCACAAGTAAAATTTCTGTCCTCTAAGAATACTCCCCCTTAGATTGATCCTTATGTGCAGGAGTATCGCCCATATCCTCCCTTGTCTACCACTAATCCAAGTCTCTCCCCTTCGATGCCCCCCCATAATTGGCTTCCCCCCCCTCCCACCCCACTGCCCTCTCTCCCTCCCGATGATCCAGACCCTATTTCCTCCCCTCATAACTATGTGGGGAGTGACAATGAATTCCTCCTTCTCAACCCTGCCATGGATCTCAAATCGCTTTCAATGCGCAAGGGAGATACCCTTCCTTCTTCCCCTCACATCAGTTCAGCTTCGACCCGCAACATTAGGACTCACAAAACTTGTAAGAAAGGAAGTAAACACTTATGTGGTTGCCTCACTTCCCAACATCCTCCATTTGATGAATCAACTGGTTTATTTGATGTTCTGATATTAATATCATCTGAATCTCGGTCCCCTGGAGAAATGATGACCGCACAAAGGATCACATAATGAACATTCTTTCTATCAATCTAAGAGGTTTTGGAGATCACTCCAAATAATTGTGCCTTGGACATTTGATTCGGCCGACGTGGCCATTTATCATTCTAATACAAGAAACTCTTACTAATTCCACCAGGGCAAACAAATATTTTTGAGCAATATGCCTTTCCTGGTACTTTGTTGGAGTTCATTTTGTTGGCTCGTCTGGAGGTCTTATTTCCATGTGGGATCCCCATTGGGCACATTTCCATGATTTTAGCATTTTTGTGAGCATCCTCTTGTCTGGATATTTTTGGGTGATTTCCTATCATGTACATATTCTCAACTTATATGTGCCATGTAGGGGACGCACTGCATTTTGGGATCACATGCAGAGATGTGATTTACTTAAGATTAGTGGTTTGATTATAGCGAAACTATAATGTGACTCTTGTGGCTCAAGAGTCATGCGATATTCATTCCATATTAGATCCGTGGACTAACAGACTTTATAATTTTTTTGCAGAGCATCATGTGGTTGACATTTTCTCGCATCCCATCTCGCCTACCTAGAATAACCGTTGAGAGGGAAAAGATCACATTGGGAAGTGACTGTATCATTTCCTTGTGTTATCACTCAGTATTTTCTCAAGGTTAAAGAAAGAAATCATCAAGGTAACTACAAACCACTTTTGGAGATCAGGACCTAGCCTTCCTGATGCTCAGAGAGGGCTCTCTCTTTATAATTTAGCTTTGTTTTAGTTATGTGATTTTAAGCTAGTTATGAATGTTCAAGAGGGTTTTATTTGTATTTGAGATTGGGTGGTGGGATCTGATTAGATAGATGGATAAAATGATGTCTTTTAGACCATTGGGCTATGGAGTCAAACAATAAGGAAGCAAAACTAGATTAACTCACTAAAGGGAACATTCCAAGGGTAAGAAAGGATAATGTTTTTCAAATCTTTAAGACAAATGTGTGAAAGGGTTTCAGTCAGGGTGAGAGAGAAGTTAAGGGTTCTTAGACCTAGATAATGAATGAGGAATGAAGGGATAATCAAGATCAAAGGGAAATTAAGAATCCTTCAACCTGGATATTCATGAAATCAATCTAAAGCAAGGAGCAATTAAGAATTCCTTAACTTAGGTATTAGCAGAAAACACTTAAATGTATAACTATTAAGATAGAGTGCAATTAAACAAATTCTGAAGTATTATTCCAGTTATAACATTTAGATTCAGAAACACATTAAAAATTACAAATAACTTGAGAAAATAACAATAACACAATAGAATACTTCTCTAAAGTTCACTCAACACATGAATCCTTGGAGATATCTGATCTTTATTTATCAATCCAGCTTGCTAACTCAACAAATAATACAACAATCTTCTGGGTCTTCTGATAAAAAATTCTATAGAAATGTCTAATAGAATCCACCTCAAAATACTTAAAATGAAGAAGTACTTATACAAATTCTAAACTGAAATATCTTGAAAAAATATCAAGGTTGGTTTTACAAATATCTCAAACTGTTTTACATTAATAGAAATTAAGTAAAGCACACTCAAAACTAATGAATATATTTGGAACTATATTTATGGGTTGATGGTGACAAAGAAGAGAAATTCGAATTTGATAGCAACTCTTAATTGATGATGAGGCTTCCAAGTCCTAACTACCTCCCTTTGTGCATTATGTCGCAGAAATTCTGCAAAATTAGGGTCTAGTGATACCCTTGTATATCTCAATCCGAGATAGATATGTAAGAAGTGAAAGAGGTTATTGTAGATAAGTATGTTATTGATATAAAAATCTTTTAGTTTCCCAAAATTCAGCTCTAGCTGTTCACAATATTCTTTGCAAAATGATGTCAAAAACAAGACTTTGCACAGTCCGAAAACTAGGCTCTGAAGATATGCATTTATCTCCTTTTTTGTAATACCTCTGTAAATAATGAGATAGATTTTTGTAGATTGGAATATTAGGAACACAAACCTCATCCAATTTCTCAAAATGCATCTTGGATTGGCCACAATAGTTTCTGCAAAATTATGGCTTAAACAGGAAATTTCTGGAAAATGTATCATTCCTACTCTGATTTCATATTTTAACCTTAATTTTCTTTTAACTATTTTTACCTTTAATTTGGATAAAATTCATTGTTGTTGGTGAAAGTGTCTTCATCTATGTTTAACCCTTACTGCCTCCATGATTACTTTTATTGTTTACCTCGATTGCTCTGTTTTTTCATCTATCTTCACTTTGACATGAATTTATTTTATGTGTATGCTTTGTAACTGTCTTCCATGCTGTTTATCTTCATGCTGGCTACTATTATTCACTTTGATTTTTCAATCTGATACACTTTTATTGATACTCTTTCATCTGGCTGATTTATCTTTTTCCTTTTACTGTGCTTTTTTTACTTTCACTATAACCTTTTGACTTTTACTCTATATTTTCAAATGAGAGGGTCATTCTGGTTTCTTTTCAAAATACTTAGAAATTGGTGAATTGGATTACAAATTGGTTTGAATGGTGATTGCAGAAGTTTGAATGAGCTCTGGTACGGACTGAGAGCTTGATTTGGGTCTCTGCAACTTATTCAGGAGTGAAATTGACGTCAATTGGCAATTCTAGTGTTTGAAGGTGTTGCAATGGCTTGCAAGGGTTTTACAAAGAAATTGATCGAAAAAGGCCGAATAGGGCTTCTGGGCCTTTTTATTGAACAACAGTTATTTTTTGGCGGGTGAATTATGAATGAATAGTGGGTGGTTTTTGGGTTGGGCAGGGAGTCGGTTTTCCAAGCCATCACACCGCTTTATCGAGAAGGTGGTATTTTAGTGAGGTTGCCCTATCTACCTTAACGCTTGACACATAGCAAGCGGGGGTCAAAGAAATACCAATTTATCAGGTGGGTAAAGGTTGAATATTGGGTGAACCCGATATGGCTGTGAATCATTAGATTCGGGTGTTGACGATCAGACTACAGTCGAGTGACAAATTAGCATGGATGAAATGGGCAAAGGTTTTGGGGGCGCCTGGGGCTTTAATTAATGGTGGTTTGTGATTATTCTAGAGTTAAACACGGGATTAAATGATCAGACGGGGTTAATGGAGGGATTATCTTAACTTTACAGAGAATTGCCGAGTTAAGAGAGTTTTTTCAGGGGGATATGGTAAAAATATAGTTTATAGTTAAACTAATGGTAGGGGTAATATAGACGGGGATTTATTTATATACAAGAAAAAAGGGTATATTGAGAGCTATATTATTAAGTTAGAAATTAATATGAACTTGAATGAGCGGAATGAAAATAATACTAATTATAATGTAATATTTGTGATTTTCCTTTACATACACTTATACTTAGAATAAAATCTTTTTGTGGGTATTTTGAGTGAAATGGAATTTAACATGGGGTTTTTTACTTTTCATAGGAAAATGGAGTTTAATCGTAGGAAAAGGGGTTTTATTAGGGTAATGAAGGGAAATGAAATTTATGAAGGGAATTTTAACACTTGATGTCCATAAGTCATTAAGCTGAGGGTCCAATCCCACCAAAAGTCAGAGAAATGCTTTGAGCATTTATGACTTGAAGGATTTTTAGTACTAGAACATACTTGTGGATGGGGAAATTAGTAAGTATAGAGATGAAATGAATGAGGGGAAATCAATTAAATCAACTTGTAAACCTTTGCTTTTGCTTTCTTAATTGCTCATGCACATTGAAACATATGATTAAGCATGATAAATGTGCTTTTGTCCAATCAAATTTATACTTCAGCAACATTTCTTCTACTTACCCATTACTTACCCTAACATTTTTTCTTCACTTATTTGGGTGCATTTAAGCTAGCAGGACCTTTTCTTTCATTTTATTTTATAAAACAAACTATCTACTTCTAACCTTATATCTTCTAAGGGCTTAGATTAAAATGATGAGCTCCTTTTATTTTCTCTACCTATCTAATGATCTGTTAAGATTAAGCTGTTTGGTCAGATTTTATTCTCTAACTATAAACATAAAATTCAAAGCATGAAATAGTCAAGATTAAGCAGTTTGACTACCATGTGTTGTGGCATGTATGATAAGATGCACACAACCATTATTTGCAGAAGAAGTAAAATAGTAGTGTCATTTAGACTTGCACACTTTCATGATCTATTTTTGTGTTTGAGGTTCATATATTTTCATTTTTTGATCTTTTCTTATTCTTTTTGTCTTTTGATATTTCTTTTGGGACATACCCTCTTTACATTTTTTAATTTTTAGTATGGAAAACGTTTTAAGAAAGGAAATGTATGTACAATATTACAAGGCTTAACCTTAGCCAATTCAAAATTATGAATCCTTTCACTATAGGACTCTAACACCTTGTACATGAAAATCTAGTGGAGATTCTTGGTAATGTGAAATCATGTGTTCTACGGACATACGTTTCAGACCATCTTCCCATAATCCTACAATCGAGGTAGGAGCAGTTTTGTCTTGGAATCCTGTTTAAGTTTAACAGGATATGGTTGGAGGATGATGGTTATATAGAGTTGGTTAAATCAACCTAGATGGAAGTTAACGAGACTATTGGTGATTCAAAGATCTGGGCAATGTCCCATAAACTTGATATCATTAAGAGTGTGACTATGAAGTGGGAACGGGAAAAGAAAAAGAAGTGGATTGTTGAATTGAAATAAATCACAGGTTAGATCTCTCGGTTTGGGGTAGACCTAGAACACAGGCTGCCTACTGGTCATGATTTAGAATGTTTGATCTCTGGAAGAAGGAAATTTTGAAGAAATAGGAGAAAATTTGGAGGCTCAAAAGAAGAGTGATTTGGCTTCGAGGGGGGAATGTCAACCCTAAGTTTTTTGATAAATACGCTAATCTTAAAAGATAGTCTAATGTTATCTGGCACATTGAACTTGAGGACAGAAATATTAAGCATTCTTCTCCTGAAATTCAAAGAGAAGCTCTGAATCACTTTGAGTCATTATATAAAGCGAGAGAAGATGTTGATTATATGGATCAAATCTGGGCATTAGAACATTACCCTCAAATGTTCGATGAAACAACTAATGATTGCCTTTATCACCCAGTCGAGTTGGCAGAAATTCTGCTGGTCCTTAAATCTTTTGCCAAGGACAAATTCCCGAGTACAGTCGGTTGGACTGTGGTGTTTTTCATACATTTTTTTTTTTATTTGATGGGAAAAAGTCTCCTAGGTGTGGTTCAAGAATCTCGGATCCACAGATAGATCAAAGGAACTATTAACTATACTTTCTTAGCTCTCGTCCCTAAGAACTTGACTCTGAGGAGTTTCAAGGAATTCAGGCCGATTTCACTTTGCAAAATTCTTTACAAAATTATATTAAAGGTGATTGAAAGATGCATCAAAGGGGTTTTATCAACGTACATTTGAAGGGAATAATTTGTTTTTCTTTCGAATCGCCTCATACATGACGCTACAACAATTGCTCAAGCATGCATCCATATTATCCATACTCGTAAAATGAAGGTCGTGAATATGAAGATCGATATCCATAATTCCTACGTTTGCGTGGATTGGTCTTATATGAGTCCTATTCTGTGGAATATTGGACATCGATCTCACAATGTTTAATGGATTATGGCCTACATTACTTATGTTTGTTGTGCAGTTATTGTTAATGGTTATCCAACTCCTTTTGTCTATGCTGATATAGGTCTCTGACAGAGGTGCTCCCTCTCCCCTCTACATTGGTGATGCAAGGGCTTGCATTCTATTTCAGGGTTTGGCTATATCTAGGGAAGTTAATATCACATACCTTTTTTTGGTTGATGATATCCTAAATTTTGGTGTCATTTCTAGAGCACAATGGTCCTATTTACACTACAGGTTTCTCATATATGGAGAGGCCTCTGGGTTACTTGCTAATGGTAGAAAATCTACCCTTTTTTACTCTTCTGGTGATATGGTGGACATAGAATTCATTGCAGGCATTTTTGGCATTCAGACTGCACCCTTGGAGTCTAGCATAAACTACCTGGGTTTTAGACTTAAGCCCAATAATTATTAAAATGGTGATTGGAAATGGATGTTTGACAGATAGAAGAAGAGGCTTAACAAACGGACACACAAATGGCTCACTTTCAGAGGTAGATACATGCTCATATAGGCAGTTCTTCAAAAACTATCTATTTACTAAGCTCACCTATACTGGATTCTTTCGGGCATTCTTGCAAAGATAAACACTATCATATCCTGATTTATTTGGAGCCACATTGTTACTGTCACTAAATATCATTTATGCAAGTGGGGTAGATTGACCTTCCCTAAGGAATTCAAAGGGTGGGGTTTACTAGATCAGAGGATATTTGGTATTTCATTGTTAACTAAATCTTTCTAGAGGGCACTGAAGGGAAGGAAGGTTTGGTAGGACATTATTCATGACAAATATCTAAGGGGCCATGACACTAAAATTATATTTAGAAATATGACATTCCTTAGGATTTAGGGGTCACTGATTTGGAGGAGACTTATCAAAATCCTTCCCTTACAGAACCTGCAGATGACGAGATTTTGGGAGTGTCTACAAGATTCTAATTGGTACATACAATATATTTGGAGTTGTCAGGGAGCATTTTATGAGTCTTCATACTTGACAGTCTGTATAATAAAGTTTATTTCTTCCTATATCATACCGTCAAATAATGGCTAGCAGGCTTCACTATCTGGTGTTTGGCAGAGGACATTAGTTTGGCTAGACAAGGTGCAGAGGAATGCCATGAGTATATTAGACAACTTCAATTGGATGGCTTGTTTCATTGGGACAATGGTGATCGCTGCATATAGGCAGGTAGGCTACTTAACCATTAAATCATTGTGGTGGATGCATACCAATTCTATATAAGACAAACACTGGATATTTATAAGACAACTTGGTTTTATAAAATTTGGAAGTGGTTGATATTGGGGAACAAAGCCTTGATGTGGGAAAACCTATAGAAGAGGGGACATATGGGTCTAGGAATGTGTAGTATGAGTAGAGAAAGCTCAGAATATGGGTTGCACATTTTCTTTCTATTCCCCATTACTCGACATATCTTGGAGCACATTTCTCTCATTCTAATGATCCTTGACAGAAGGTCGCATGATATGGAGAATTGTATTGATCAGTGGTCTGTTGGATGTGGGAACTACAAGGAGATACCATTATACATTATTTTGGAAATATGGAATGCACGAAACAAACACATATTTGAGGGCACGCCGATCAATAAAATTATGATATGTCAGAGGATTCTTGGTTGGATGTCTTCCTATTCCAAGGATCATGATAAGATCAAAGAAACCCCAGATCACAAGAATCCCCATGAGATCTTTTACCTACAATATTTTTTGATGGGGCAACTCAACTAGGAATATACAAGTGTTGCATGATCCTAAGACTAAATGAGGGCTCTTAGTATAATATATTCTGGAATGGAGGAACTTGAACCAACAATAGGGAAAAGATATTGGCTTTGTGGATCTTACTTTGGTTCGTGAAGGAGAGGGAAATTGATAATTTTCATGTATTTGGAGACTGTAGATATATCATTTTTGGCATCCAAGGTATTACTGAATTTAACCCTTGCTCTGTTTCTGGATGGATTCAATGGACTAGGCTCCTTATCGAAAACATCAATATTGGATCAATTTCTCACATTTACATCGAGGTAAACAAGGAATCAGATCAGATTTTGAGGGAAGTCCTTTGGGGTACGTTTGGTTTTATGAATTTGAGATTAATTGTGGAGGGCATCATTAAGGAGGTGGGCACACTAATATTACCTTAAATGAATGGCATGTCATATGATTTTTTTATATCAAATATTTTGGAGAATGCTTTTTGTTCTATGTAGAGCACTGACCTATATACCGAACTTTGGCCACTTTGGTAGATGTTTCTTTTATTTATTGGTTTTTGTTGTTTTACAAGTTGTTCTTGTTTTATACTTTGGCTATATTTTGTCGCATAAGATGGAAATTTATGGATGAAAATTCTAAATAATGTACTGGATCTTATATTTCTCTAATAGAAATCAGGCGTTTTTTTCCTCTGAAAAAAAGAAGTCATAAATTCCTTGTATATCTAAATTATTGAGTATTAGATATACTCTTGAATTATTAATTTTTATATTATAATAATAATAGCAACCACTAAATTTCATCTTCAACCTCACTCAAATCACTCAAAAAATTTACCAATTAGCCTTGCTTAAAAGATAATTAGTTCAACATTACCATCTCTTTCATTTATATGCACATTAATTGATTAAGGAAAATTGTGATTATAATCAAGGAAGACTAGAGCTTCCACGTGTCAATGCCATAGGCTACCGCCTACAATGTAACATCACTTCGTTATCAACCTACAATGCTAATTACTCCAAAAAATTACCAATTAGCCTTGCTTAAAATATAATTAGTTCAACAGAAACATCTCTTTCATTTATATGCATGCTAATTGATTAATGCAAACCCTGATTATAATCATGGTAGACTAGAGCTTCCGTGTGGTGATGCCATAGGCTACCACCTACGGTGGAACATTACTTCATTAGAAATCTATAGTACTAACAATGTCCATCAATGTGGTTTAATCTTTTGGAGATAAACTTTATTTTTATATTAAAATATTTTAATATTGAATAAATGAATTTAGAGTTAAAAGAAAATTAACTTAACAATATTTAATTAAAAAAAAATCCATTTTCATTTTCTTAATCTTAATGGGTCTTCTTTCTATTTCTATTATAACAAGAGCCACGTGGTCACATGTCACTGCTTATTTGTACACATGATTCATATGCATGTAGTTTTTATTTCAATTAGTTATGATGTTATGTCTGAAGAAGAAAATGAACCTATAGCTAAGGTTCATATATAAGGAAATTTTAGGTAACTGGTTGCTTAAAAAAAAAAAAAGGCCAAGTATTTTGAAACTAATACCAAACTATTCAATTTTAGTTTCTAATTTCAAACTATTGAATCTAAATTTCCAAGTGTAATTTTATAAAGTGTTCTTAATTGAAGAAAAAATGGGGTTTTTATAATATCATTTTTTTTGTAAGCTAATTCTATTTTTATTGGTATTTATTTACATGGAATGGGAAAACAAGTTTTTTTTTGCAAGAATTACTTTTAGCTATGTTTTTCCAAAAATGACATTTGTTTTGTTGTTTTTTTTTAGTTTAATTGTGTAGTGATATTTATAGATATTAGTTTGATAGATAACCCATTTTCTAAAACAAATAATTAAATAGTTAGGTCAAATTGATATTTTCTTATGTAGTGCCCTCCTCCCACATCTACCTGAGTAATCGAAAAACTGGGGTAAACATGTGACGAGAATTTAATATGATATGATTCGACTTCCTAAGTCATGTTAAGGAAGTGGAACCGATAGAAACACACCATACAGAGCTTCAACGTCAACAATAGGACTCCTAAGAACCATCCCAATATTTTTGCTAACTAGTCCCTGAGCCCCACTGAATTTTTAAGCTATTCAACCTCTAGACGCTACCATTCTATGGGCATGCTAGCATCTAGAGAGCTCTAGGTGCTACCACAAGCCTGCACGCATGCGTACAGGGACTATTTCCAGCAGACTTGTGCTAGAGTCTGCGGGATTTAAGGCACTTTTCAAGCCCATAATTTTAGCCACTTCCAAGAACTTGTTGTAATTTCTAGAATCCATTAAACACATGATGAAAAGATAAATAAACCAAAAATGAACTCCAAGACTATGCCTGACCATCCCCAAATGGGATTGATAGAATGCCCAAAACTTGTTGTAATCTCCAGAATCCATTAAACACATGACGAAAAGATAAATAAACCAAAAACAAACTCTAGGACTAGGCCTGGCCATCCCCAACTGGGGCTGACATTCTGTCAAACACTTGGCATAAATGGAATCTACAGTTGTAAATGACATATCTAAGCATAGGGGTCTCATAGTTATCTGATATTCACTATGAGGCATTGTTTCCTTATCACTATAGTTGTAGTTTCATCCATTAAGCCATAGATACACTATTCATTCATATACAAGTAAAAAATGATGGGATCCATACATACGCACTTTCATAATACATATTCATAACTAGCATAATGACAAAAAAATACCAAGGATACAATAGCCATAGAATCCACATATAACAAGTATATTTCTCCTAGAAGTACAAGGAGAAATAACCTTATATTAATGATGCAAAGGCTAGCCCGGTATGGGACTACCATGCTCCACCTGACCATAAAATGGCTCAGCCAAATATCCCTTCATCCATTCACCCTCGTGCCATATTCCAATCATGAATGTGGGATCTCATAGAACACACCAATAAAAAACCATTCAGGGCTTCCAGAGGCCATCCTCCTTAACCCATCAAATAGTAATACCACCTCACGGTCAGACATCACAAAACCAACATCAGATTGATCTCTATCCAAGTGTTCCAAGGATTCCATAGTGTTTTTCCAACCAAGGCTTCCAGGACTAGTAACTAAACCCACAAATTTTACCGGGGTTTGAGAGCGTTTGTCTAACCAAGGCTTCCACGACTAGTAATTCAACCCACCAATGACTTCCAGAGTGTTTCTCCAACCAAGATTTGAAGGAATAGTAACTCAACCCAAGCTGTTACAGGGCTTCCATAGAATTTTTCCAACCATGGCTTCTAGGACTAATAACTCAACCCAAGCTAAGGAAACATGAGAACCAACCAAAAAGAGATGAAATAAACCCACAATCTCCATGGCTATCCAGGAAATGGCAAGGCTAGGTAATCCACTGTCAATATCGACCATCCTCTAGGTCAATGAAAGATCATAACCAACAAACCACATACATATGCCATGCATGCCAACACTAGTGAAGAAAACATACATGCAACTCAGTACCTCCAAGAAAAAGCCACTGTAGCTACTGATCCGAATGTCTTCTTGCACTTTCATTCTCTTCCTTTTCCTTCTTGATCCAAAAATCCTAATATGCCACACTCCCCAAGAGTGCTCTAAGAAATATCTAAGTGGCCAAGAGTATGAGAGGGAGTGAATAGAGAGAGAGCTCAAAAACTTAACTCACATAAGCTTACCCATTGATCGTGAGAATCCTTTTTATTAATGAGGCCTCTATTTTCTTCATTTTCCATTATTCTCCTTCATTTTCATCATCACATGCAACCTGTGACCTTTCACCTCCCTTGTCTCCAAATTTCCATTATTTTCATCAATCAATGTGCAAAAAATGCCATTTTTCCATTCCAAAGCATTAGCCAATTTCCTTAGACATTAATAACCAAATGAACACCCACACTAGGATGTCTTTCCCATCAATCAACTTGGAATAAGTGTCCCATCAACTGTGGTTATTATTTTTTCCTTTATTAACTTTTATTACATGGAATTTTCACCAGGGATGTTACAGAACCCTCGCCCTTGGGGGAACACCATCCTTGGTGTTCAAAAAAACCTATAACCACAAAATTTCTATAAGAAAAATATATTGTCAATGGAGCTTTATAACATAACTCGTTGCAGTATTTACAATTTATGTCTTCTAAAACAAGACAAACATATCGTTTACTGGATCTTTATAACATAAATCACTACGGTATTTACAATAACCACATATACACATACATATTTACTTCACCCAAGAAATAACCATATTGTCTTTGGAGCTTTATAAACTAGCTCAATATAGTATTTACAATAATATACACATATATACATCTACTCAAACAACAAATAGAATGATATGATGTCTATATCAATCAACAAGGGAATCTAGGGGCACAAACCTCCACCCTCAAAATAATACCAGGATTCACATCCTTCCGAGGAAGTCCAAAATCCACTGTAAAAGTCAAATCTGCATCCAATGTCCATTGCTACAATCTTTCTCCACTTATCCTCTCAGTGAAAAGTTACTGGCTCATTGTTCCACGACACACTCCCAATGTGCACTTGATTCCATCAAGTAATGCTAATGACCAAAATAAATCCATCCCCAACCTTCGCTTCTTTGCAACATAGTCCCTAGGGAAATCTGGTCACCCCCTTCCGTGTAGCCACACACCTTCCAAGTTCCACTGCCACCCCCATCCCGGGTAGTCCATCCCTTGGAAAGTCTTCCTCACATCAGAAGATACAAAAACCAAGGCATATCACTAGCTTAAAACCATCATACTAGTCATAGCATGCTCATAGAAACAAATTGACACTATTGGGTACTAGTATCCCACAATGGCCCTACTCTTGAAGTTCTTTACCAGCATACTGCTACATGTTCATTTTTCTTTCACTGCTATTGTTGATTATTTCAATTGATTTCAACCACCTACCTAGGCATTTTCGTGCTTCATGTACCAAGCACATAACTTCCATTGGATTTGAAATAAATTCGCATCATAACTCATTGGTAGCTCGTCAATAAGGTACACTTGCAATCCTGTTTACTTCCTGTCACAACAAGTCAAACTAACAGTTTGATCAAATCATCATGAATAAACATATGACATTAGGTTAGCTCAAAATACAACCATCATAGATGAAAATCATAAATCACATGTAACCATTATAGAACATAATCATAAATCACATGTAACCATCATAAAACATAATCATAGATCACATGTAATCATCATAGACCATAATCATAAATCACATGAATAATAAAACTAAAATAAAATGTTGATACTTATCCTTTAATCAATCCTTAACTTCTACATTTGTCTTTATTGCGTACACACTCTGGATTAGTCGCCACACCCGAAACACACCTAGTGCATTCTCATCGACCATGTGCACATACACACAATGTGCATCACACACAGAAAACCACACATGACATACAACACATACACCTACACCCAGTGTAGAACAAAACACAATACATATACCTACATCCGGTGTACACCACAATACATATACATACAGAAAGTACAAAACAGCAAATACACATGTCACGATACCAAGATTACACCATGCACATAGGTAATATTGCATGTACACAACACAACATGTACGACATGCACATAATACCACCGCATGTACACTAGTACTGCATGTACAACAAGTGCACAATACCACATATACACAACACCACCTGCATAATGTGTACACAACACCACCTGCACAATGTGTACACAACACCACATGTACACCTTACCACCTATACAATGTGTACACAGTACCACATGTAGACAACATAACATGCATGACATGTACATGACACCACATGTACACAACACCATATGCATGACATGTACACAACACCACTTGCACACAACACCATATGTACAACATGTACACAACACCACATGTACAGTCATGCACACAACACGATATGTACATAGTACCAAATGTACAACATGCACACAACACCATATCTACATAGTATTGCATATACAACGTGTACATAGCGCCCTATGTACACAACACTAAATATTCAACATGCGCACATCACCATATGCACAGAACACCACATATCCATCATGCGCATAGTACAATATGTACATAGAAGTGCATATCCAACATGTACATAACATGATCTACACCCAGCATTGCATGTGAAACATTTGTACAACAATAACTGTACCACCTTGTACATAACATTACATAAAAAGCATGTACACACAGTATATATGCACAACACTGCATGCACACAACATCATAGATGCAACATATACAACATATACAACATATGAAAAAAATAGTACCACACATCCAGATACCATATTTTCTTTATGAGGCAACCTTGCTTCAAGCGTCTTTCGATAATCCATGCTTATCCTAGCAGGTTAAGGATCATGTTGTTTTCATTTCGTTGATGTATCTCTCAGCATTAGCCTGTCCATAACATAAACAAAGACATAGTATAATCACATAATATCAACTCATATCCACATGATATTTACCTCAAATATCTATTAGGCTACTCTTCCCACTTGATTCCTCATGAAGCAAGAATCTCTTCATTCCATTCACCTGGATAAGCAATCATTTCTCCACAAAAATGATCCCTGACAACCTTGTCGCACATTGACATAGATGCATGGATACATATACATATACATAAACCTTATCATAAAAGAAATCTTGATCCTAATGACCTTGTTATACACGACATACATACATACATATATGTATACATATATAAAAATCAGCATAATCATGGTCATAACGTAATTACTAGATAACATAAGGTCAAGGTTAAGAGAAATCCCTTTATCTGTGCACACCATACACAACATTGGGAACAACAATTGCCAATGTAGCTAAGGCATATGATGCCTAAAATATATTTGATTTACCTTTCCTGATTACTTTTCTCATGACTATCTCGCCATCGTCCATTTACACCAATGGACCCAACCAATCTAACTAGTTGTTATACATTGGCTGTCAACTGCCCTTATACATGCACTGAGCTTAATACATGCCTTACATCACCTATTTGGTTTCATTTAGCTCTCCCTCGACTCCATTAAATTTCCTCTTTCCTAGCCAATTCCCCAGACCCCAAACATAAATGGAAAGACAAGAAACAAACAAGAAGAAAACCATGGAAAACCAACAACAATACGACACCACAACTATAGTGGCATGTTCGTGCAGAAGACGCAAACAAAATCACAATAAAGCACAACAAATCACCAAAATACAAAAAGCGCAAAACTAATAGAAAACACCATGACTCAATCCCCATGGTTCCAAGCGCTTGGAATGGAATGCTCAACTTGAGCCTTCTTCAAGGTTCCATGGCAATTTATTTTCCATGTAATCCCCTGCATCATACTGCCATCAACAAATAATTGTCAGTGCTAAAATAAACATAAAAATACATTGGTTACCTTACATTTTTGTGCCAATCATGTTGCTTACAACTGAACACATCCATTCCATCTCTCATGGGACTCCAATTCCCTTGATAGATCCACATGTAACTAGAGACTAGCTAATATACCAGGCAAATACAATTTCGTGAATCTAACACATATCCACATAATGTTAGACAAGATTAAGGTTAAGAATACGTCCTATATGAAAAGAACTCATTCATTTAGAATTAGGGTTTCCAAACATAGCCAAAATAATTCTTTCCCAATTCCTTTATTTGACCTTTTCCTTGCTACAATTGAGTGTTACCATGCACTATCACATCACCCAACTGTTAGTTATATGAACACATCAACTATTACCTTGTCATGCTAATACCATGCATGTTTCTCGCACTGTTCAGAGATGTCAACCACATGTTCCAATTATCAAGACATTGATATCTATCGATTTGAAATCAACCTTTACCAAGTGTATAAATCATGTCATAATTCATAGTCAACTCATAGTCATTAGACATAATACTACAATTATCACCTATTAAACTCATGTACCTGTCAACTATCTCACCACACATGTGTTACTATGATAATCACAAAAGAATATCATTCACTTAGGTAATCTTACAGACACGTACTCATATCACGCAATTAATCAAACATTTAGACAATAGATATGCGACATAATAGACACCAACACTAAAACACCAATTAGACAAAATAATAAAACATTCAAGCACAAAGTAGATGACATAAGCAAGCTCATACCTGAATGTACATCAGGGGAGGCTATCTTGTCTACACAATCAAGCTAGATTAGCATGATATAAATTCACAATGTATAAACTCAAACATAAATAAGATCATGATATCCATAACAGTAACTAACTAACATGTTCACATCATAAGCTCATAAACATTTGTCATTCATGCATAACAATGACGTATGTACGATCAATCTAGATTATTATGACATAGTATCACAACATATTAACCCATACCTAAATGGCATAACCCTAACCATTTGCATAGACGAATCCAACTTAGTATAATACATATAACATCAAGATCTTAATTTAATAACCCTAATCATCAAGTTAATATCATATAATAACAACACACCAACCTATAGCATACTCATCAACTACATATAACATAGTCATCAAGTTACCTAACCTAAAACAACAATAGAAATCGATACGACCACATGTTACTATCATTCATGACTATCCAAAATATGTGCATATGACTAGACTAATCAACTAGCATATATCATGTATGTAACCATAACATCCATAGAATGAAAGCCATACACATAACCATAACGCATATAACAATCCTTAACCTACATACCTCCATGCCTAACATGCAAACATGTATGTTGACATGCTCTTGCCTCGAGGTCCAATGTTGCAACTTCACTCTGATGATCTACATCTCCTGCTCTATCTCATCCAATGCATTAGCATCATAACATACCAATATCATCATGGTGACCTAGTTTCATACAATGACTTCAAAATGCATGTGTAACCTACCATACATGCATAACCATAACCATAACAATGCATGCATAATAACATATAGACATTAACATGCATAACAAATGCATATACAAACATACACTCATGATGAGACATCCCACAACAACACCATCAACCTTTACATGGTGCCATCACTACAACCATGATCAAAACCATGTAAATGAAATAAGCATGTGGACTACAAGAATAAGTAACACATGATGTAATCAACATGAATGCCTAACCAACACACCACCCATCCAGTTTGAGGGCTGAACCATGCTCTAATACCGCTCTGTAACACCCTCCTCCCACATCTACCCAAATAATCGGACAACCGGGGTAAACATGTGATGAGAAGTTACTATGATATTATTCGGCCTCCTAAGTCACGTTAAGGAAGTGGAACCGATGGAAACACACCATACACACCTTCAATATCAACAATAGGACTCTTAGGAACCATCCCAACCTTTCTACTAACCAACTCCTGAGTCCCACTAAGGTTTTAAGTTATTAAACCTCTAGAAGCTCCCATGCTATGGGCATGCCAGCGTCCAGAGAGCTCTGGACGCTCCCACAAGCCTGCGTCGCTGCATCTAGGGACTATTTCCAATAGACTTGTGCTAGATTCCGAGGGATTTAAGGAACTTTTCAAGCCCATAATTATTGCCACTTCCCACAACTTGCTATAACTTCCCGAATCCATTAAAAAAATAATGACAAGACTAATAAACCAAAAATGAACTCCAAAACTAGGCCTAACCATCCCCAACTGGAACTAACATCATGTCGAACACTTGGAATCAATGCAATCTATAGGTGTAAATTATAGATCTAACCATAGGGGTCTCATACTTATCTCAGATTCTCTATGAGGCATTGTTTCCTTATCACTTTAGTTGTACTTTCATCCATTAGGCCATCGATAAATTGTTCATTCATATATAAGTAAAAACATTATGGGTGCCATACATAGCCACTGTCATAATACATATTCATAACCAACATATTAACAATAGAAATACCAAGGATACAATAGCCATAAAATCCACATATAACCAATATATTTCTCATAGAAGTAGAAGGAGAAATAACTTCATATTAATGATGCAAAGGCCAACCTATTATGGGATTAACACTTTCCACCCAATCATATAATGGCTGAACCAAATCTCTCTTCATCCATTCACCCCCATGCCATATTCCAAGCATGAATGTGGGATCTCATAGAACACATCAATCAAAAACCATCCAAGGCTTCCAAAGGCCATCCACCTCAACTCATAAAACAATGATTCCATCTCATGGTAGGACATCACAAAACCATCATCAGATTGGTATCTATCCAAGCCTTCCATGGATTCGAGAGTGCTTGTCCAACCAAGGCTTCTAGGACTAGTAACTCATCCCACAACTTTTACCGAGGTTCCAGAGCATTTGTCTAACCAGGGCTCCTAGGACTAGTAACTCAACCCACCAAGGGCTTCCAGAGAATTTGTCCAAGCAAGGCTTCCAGGACTGGTAACTCAACCTAAGCTGTTATAGGGCTTTCAGAGAATTTTTCCAACAAGGGCTTCTAGGACTAATAACTACCCCCAAGTTAAGGAAACATGAGAACCAACAGAAAAAAACAATGAAATAAACCCACAATCTCCATGGCTATCCAGGAAATGGCAAGTCTAGGAAATCCATTGTTAATCCCAACCATCCTTCATGCTAATGACAGATCATAAACAACAAACCACATGCATATTCCACACATGCCAAAACTAGTAAGAAAAACATACATGCAGCTTGGTACCTCTAAGCAAAACTCGTTGTAGCTACTAATCATGATGTCCTCTTGGACTTTATTTGTCTTCCTTTTCCTTTTTGCTCCAAAACTTGAAGTATGCCACACTCTCCAAGAGTGCTCCAAGAAAACTCTAAGTGTCCAAGAGTATGAGAGAGAGAGAATAGAGAGAGAGCTCCAAAAAAGAACTGACATAATATTAGCCATTGATGCTCAGAAGCTGTTTTATTAATGAGGACTCTATTTTCTTCATTTTACATTATTTTCCTTCATTTCCCTCCTCACATGCAACCTGTGACCTTTCACCTCCCTTTTCTCCTAATTTCTATTATTTTCATAAATAAATGTGCCAAAAATGCCTTTTTTCCTTTCCAAAGCCTTAGCCTTTTCTTTTGCCAAGTTTCGTAGCCATTAATAACCAAATGAACACCCACAGTAGGATGTTTTGCCCAACATCAAGTTTGGAATAAGTGTCCCATCAACTATGGTTATTATTTTTGCCTTTATTAACTTTTATTACATCGAATTTTTACCAAGGCTCTTATATCTTCACTTAGCATGAAATCAACAAACAACACTAGAGAGTAGAAAAGGGTATTTTCTAGTTATTTGTTTACAAAAGTTTTATTTTCTTATTATCTATATCATAGTGTTACTAAAGGTTCATGTGGTACATTGTAAAAATAATGTACATATGTTGTAATGTGTGGAATAACAAAACAAAGAGATGACTTAGTTTGAGGACATGGATTGTAGAATTAGGAATAGAGAATTATTGCTCGGGGTGATAGAATTTATTGGGCAAAGAAGAAACCTAAACTTTGCAATAAGATTTAAACACTTAGTGCTAGATGAAGCAAAGGGGATGGTTCATGCAATGAAATGAATTTAGGAAAATATTCAGGTCCATGCTCTTTTGAAATAATACAAGGAGAAAAAGGGAACAAATTTATGGACTGATTGCAAGAACAAGGATGCAGTAATAAGGGAGGGACAAATAACTTGCTCCAAAAGAAAAAGAGGTGCTTGGAAGAGATGATGTTAATAGAGTGTCAGTTTCAGTTTTATTGCAGACAAAAAACATAAATGTTGTATGATTGTAATTTCTGATTAATGGGTTATGTTTCATTTTCATTGTAATAGATATGGATTAAATAGCAAGGGGAATATGTGTTTCTTTTATAATATCTGTTTTGCAACTATGAACCAATATTTTTCTAATTTGTATATTTATTGTGGTTATGATTATGCATTGGCACATGTGTCCTATGGTTCTTTGAAAAATTAAATAATTTAATATAGTAACCAATAGTAATTACAAAGTGTCTAAAGTTCGGACTAAAGAAGAGTCCTATAATAGTTTCCCCTAGAGGCTTAGTGATACTATAAAAAATTTCAATAAATGAAGTTAGGGATCTCAATGATTTATTCAAATTGAAAAACAAGATCAATTAGAACGATTGGGTTCTAAGAGAGTTTTTACTAATGTATAAATCTATATCAGAGACGCTATGTTTGACATAGACGGTCAATGTGTACATTAAGATATTTGTTTACAAAATCCTATTCTGGCAGGAAAGCAATATGAAAAACATCAAACAAACGTACTCGGTTCGATTATGTGTTGTTGTAGTTCTTTTACAACCTTTAGCCTTTATTGTTCACGAGCTTCCATTCACGCCACAGGGAGGAGTGTTGAGGAGCTGCTGATGGAGCTCCTGAGCATTCTAGAATAGTTGGTATGTGGCAGGTGAGGTGGAATCCCATGTAAGGTGGCTTCAAGCTTCTTTCAAATAAGAATTGTGGGAGTTCCCATGCCACCATGCGTGAAATTCTCTATCTGAAGGCAAATAAACACTCCAGGATAGAAACTCCTTAATGTAACAATCACCAAAGCTCAGAAGGGGTAATGTTGTGGAACATATTAGTATGACTTAGATAAAGTGGTAAGGTACTCATTTAGATCTACAGGTGAAATGAGTTCCTGAGAGAAGCCCATAATCAAAAGGATTAACAAGAAATAATTGATGCAATAGCACAATTGGTCTCTGAGGATAGTATAGAAATGTCGACTAAAGAGTATTCATGGTGCAGAGCTAAAGGGACATGGAAAAACCATTCTTGAAAAATAAGAAAGGATGTTCAATGTTGAACAAAAGGGAAAAATGTTGAATTTATAGAGAGAATTGGATAAGGCTTATCCTATTGTAGTTAGGACGACGGGAGAGAAAATTTTTGATAGGGGCAGCATGATTATATTGTTGTATGATTGGACATCACACATGGATTATTTCCAGCATTCAAGCGATGTGATGGGTAATGAAGACTTGGCAGGAGGAAGTAATAGTTGCATATTATCATACCAAAAGTAGTGCCAAATTCCATTTACTTCAAGCTTGGGAGGTCCTAGTGTTTACGTTTGTAGTCACTTCGAGTTGATAGTGACATGGTCGGGAGGTTGGGTAGTCGAAATGATATATTTGTTTTGTCAAAATGTTTCTAGATTTAATTTCCAACATAATATTGGGGTGATTGTACAACTAGGAGGAGGGGAAGTCGGTTGTTTTTAGCTTTATTCCAATTATTGTATCACCAATCTACTATACGATTGGTGGGAAGTTTCATTAGGTCAAAAGATGCTAAGGTCAGAAAGTCTGGTAATTTGATATTTGGGAATATTGTGATCTTGAGGACGCGTAGTTTCACAGTTGGACAAAACTGAGGTTGGGTTGTTTGATAGTAGGGTGGTTTCATTAGTTTAGTAGTTTCATAGTCAAGAATTACTAGAGTTGGGAGGTTGGTAGTTTAACAATTGGCAATGTTAAAGTCGGAGGTCGGGTTGATTATTTATTTAAAAAGATCGTAGTTGCTCTGTGTTGGTGGTGGGGTGGTCGGAAGGTTGGGTAGTGGGAAGGTAATACTTCTTTTTACAATATGTTTGTAGATCTAACTCGTGACATATATTTAAAAAAATAATAAGTATAAAGATTTTGTTTTTTATGCATTTTGTGATGAACAATAGAAAACATTACAGAACAGACAAATAAATGAGGCTAGATTTTCGATAACTGAATCTGAAAGCATGAAAAGTTCAATATCATTTTTGTGATTGTCACATTTTTTCTTTTTTTTTGTGAGTCGAATGTACAGTCGTGAAGCCACACACTCAGTCATTTTTTTGTTTTATGATTTGTTTATTCTACCATGACCTGGAGTAGACCATAGTTGGGTGATCTCATTAGGTTTGTTATTTTGACAGTACGATAATGAGGAGGTTGGTAGGTCAACTAGAAGTTTGGAAATTCTGAGGTCAGTGGGTCGGCCGATTATTTATAAAAAAAATATTTTCAGTTTGAGTTCCTGGTCGTGTGGTTGGAAGGTTGGGTACTCGGGAGCATGTATTTTTTCTACAAAATTTTCCTCAAGGTGACTCGCGACTTAAGTTTAAAAAAACATTATTGAAGGATTTTTCTTTTATTCATTTTGTGACACACAAAGGAAAAACACTGGTTGTTAACATGAAAACAAAGAAATATAGAAAACTAGATTTGTCTCTATCCAACATACTGTGAAAAGAGTTTACTATGTGCAAGCTGGAAATTCTTTTCTTGAATCTCAACTCAATTATTGATATCATAAATCTATATCATGTATGATAGAATAAAGTATTTTTATAATTTCAGTAACTGGTTCTTAAAGACTATATTCCCTGTCTGTTTGTGCTTACATTTATATCTAGTTACAATTGTATTCAGAGAAAAACAATTGAGACAATTGAATACAAGAACATAATATAGCAAGGAAACACATATGCTCAATTAATCTTATACCTCTATCATGCAGTAACATATTCCAGGTCTTATATGAGAAAAATGGAATGCTCCATTACAATTGCATTTAAACAAATTTGGAAAATAGTCATGTGTCTTTTCAAGATAACAAAGTTAAATTTATTCACAAACTTGGAAACAAATTACTAAATATACAACAAATGTCAAGTGGACAAGCAATGAACATTTTTTTGTGATTGTCTTTGTATTTAGCAGCTAGAAGAACAATTTTCATTAACACAGGTCAATATGAAGAAATAACATATGTTCTCAAAACACCTACTTTGTTAGAACAACAATCTGATAACTTTGGATTCTATAGTTGTAGTTGTATTCAGAACTAAATACTTGACACAGATAGAATAACATAGTAATTGACAAAGAATTTTTTGACAAAATGTGCAAGTATTTGCCCAATTCTTTTTGCTAGCTTTCTGTATAATAACTCTTTTGTTGTGACTTTCAGCATACTTAATGTGCAACCAAAGTTCAACATGAATTCACAGTCATGTTGTGCTTGATCTTATAGGAATACTAGTTTTCATGGACATATTGACAAATATACATAACAAGAAACAACACTGGAACGAGAACCAATGGAATGTATCTTCTTGAGGAAACATGTATAATAGTGCTCAAAATAATGGTATGTTTAATGTCAGTGATAAAAATTTTAACAAGAGATACATGAGTATGCTATACTATAAGCATTGTGAATATGAAAAGCGATCAAGACACAATTATGATTGGAACAATTAATATGCCTGCATTCAATATAAAAGAAATTGTTCACACGTGGAAAAAATCCTCTTTGAGCAAGTCAGTATGTGCTCGATCAAAGTTCCATTTTTATTTTTATTTTCATTTCATATGGTTTCATAGCACTTGTAACAAGCTCCCGTTGTTTATATAAAACTAAACTTTAACTAATATCTATAGTTCAATTGAGCCATTAATGGACATGAATATAATATAGTGCAACATAATCAAAATTCTATATGTGGAAAATTTGTGCGACTTTTGTTACATAGCACAGTAGACATTCTAGGTTCAATAACTTAAAAAATTGGGTCATGCAAATGTGAATACAACTTCTCAATTGTACACTTTGACATATTCTTAGTTGAACAATATTACATGAACGAGGTTTATAGATCTATGGAAAAAATATCAATGACTGTGGTGACTGTTTGTTTGATTCTATTTACACATATGCACTATGTTTCGATATGTCTAATATGAAAAAAAAAAAGTTACACCAGAATTTTATAATTATTTCATTTGCAATAAGAATATTTCCACCAACTGCTTAAAAGAACATTTGGAAACTAGAAACATTGAACAAGAGAAATGTATCAATGACTCACAAGCTTATACTATAAACTAATTATTTCCATATGCATATTGACATATAAAGGAAAACATTTTTGCAATGCAAAGAATTTGTGAACTATTTCATGTTAACCTATATATGCGCAATATAGAAACAAAATATATTTTCTTGAAATTATGTTCATCAAACACTTGCTCCAAATTCATGTACATTATGTATGTACCAATATCAACTACAATGATCATCTAACAAATGATTTTAACAAATCTAAATACTATCAATCAAAGGGTTTAAATGAGCATAACCATACACATAATATAATGAAACATAAATTCCTACTTGGAATTGAATTCACAAGATTGGACAAATAAGTTTTGGCTTTGCATTTAAATAAAGCTCCAAAAATATTTTCGTATTTTGATACTATCTAGCGAGTTGTTGTTAGTATTTTCTAGAATTTCTATAGATGCATAATTTAAAGTAAATTAATAACAATTTCTATGTCATATAGTGGAGCAAATTTTCCTATATTTGAGTACTGTACTCCAAAAATAAACTACGAATAATTCAATGTAGAACTTTCTAATTTTTTATTATAAAAATATGTAATCTGCAAAATTTTCATGAGGAATATTAAACAAAGTCATCAAACACTCATTGGGAATCAAACAACACATGTCATAGAATACAATCTGCAACATTTATCAAGTAATTAAAACCATGCATTGACATAAATGCCACAATTCATTACACATGAGCACAGAAAAATGGTAGTGAAAAAAGATGGCATTTCAAAATTGATTAAAAACACTCAAGTCTACAGTTTTTACTGATTTTGGACCCTTTGCACCAATGCATAAAGGTTTATAAATACTAAAATATGATAAAATAAGATAGGTCTTGGAATATGAAATTCAACAGTTTTTTTCTGAAACTAAAGACTGAATTCTAAAATGGTGGTGTATGTTCAATTGAAATATGGTAGGAAAGCAACGATCTTCTCCTCATCTTCAAAGTCTTCATAATTGATCGTAAGTAGCAATTCAGGTGCATGTACTTTGGCATAAGATTCCTATTGTGAATATACATCGTGAAATGTCGATAAATAAATGAGAGGTAACTAATTGATGTTGATCTGACAGTTGGAAATTAATCCTTGTGCCACTTTCTTCTTCCTCTGATATTTGACCACAAACTTGGAAATAAGCCTAATTTTCTCAAAAGGCAGTTTGCAAACTTTCTTGGAAACTTTGTTGTGTCTACACTGTAATTTTTTTTATTTCTACCTCGTCCTTGCCAACAAGATCTTTTGTAATAAGTTTTAATTCTCATATAACTGCTTCGTTTAAGGACTTGCTACCTAATAGGTCAAATTCTTTTGTAAAGTCTGTTCCTTTTTCCCAAATTGATAAACGTTTCTTATATGCCATTTATATACATGCTCTTATAACTGTTTTCTATCTCTCCCTATAACTTAGCGAAGCAAGCATCAATCTTTTGTCTCTCTTAGAAACTCTTGGAATTTTAGTAGATTGAAATTTGTTTTCCCAGTCAAGTATAGAGAGAAAATTCCTTTTAATTGATTTGTCTTCTTCTACCAATGAATCAATTCTTTCACTTAAATATTTAATTTCTTGATAAACCATTGAGATTTTATCCATTTTTTTATAGAACTTTGCTTGATTCTTCCTTAAAATTAGACAAATTTGTAAAGCTTGATATTTCAAAATATTGAGACTTTGTGTTTCTTGTTGATTCTCAATCACTTGATATTTAAGAGATTCAATTTCCTGTTGCAAAGTTGTGACACTAACGGAAAAATTTCTTCCTGCTTCTTCTTTCCAGATGAAAATTTGATCTTCATGTAATTTTCTCAATTACTGAATCTCTTGTTCATGTTTTGCATTTTCTGGTTCCAATTTTTTCTGTAGATCATTCTACATGTTTTCTTTTTCAACAATAAATCCTTGAATTAAATTAGAAGAATGTTGTTGCTAGTTTTCTTCACTGAACAATTCATTTTTATTCAGTTTTTCCTCCAAACTTTAATTCTTTGTAAACTGTCATCATATGAAGTTTTAAGTTCATTCAATTGATACTGATTGCTATTGAAAAAATCTCCTAAATCTTAGGAAGATACCTGAGATTTTCTTTTATGTTTCCGTGAGCTTGTACGTTGAATTTAGATACAGTTTCCAGAGTATCATGTTTTCTTTTCTTTATTCTTCGGACAACTGATCTTGTCTGACTATTAAAATAAGAATCTGTCAAAGACGGAATAGTATCTGCAATTGGATCTAATTCAGAAACTGGTTTAAACAAGAATGATTCCCAAGGAGTCCTAGTAGAAATTGGTGTTACTAATGCATGAGGAGATATAATAAATATAGTATCAACTCTACTATATCATTCCATTTTTGTGGACTTTTCTTGGAACTGGTTTCAATAGATACTTGTTTTTCATTGTCCTTAGGTACTTCCATTTCTTTGACTTTTGTACTTTCTGGTTTCTCTTGCTCTGTTTCCTCAGGAGAATTAATGAAAATAATCTCCTATTCAATCATTCTTTTTTTTTGGATTCTTTTCTCTTCATGTAGTTTCTTATTCCTCTTTTATATTGTGTACTAATGTGGATTCAACTTCTTCACCTATGACAACAAAACCTTCTAATTTTTCAATTTCTATTGCTTTTCCATCCTAAGAAACAATAGAAACCTCTGAAGTGACTTCATTGAAATTAAATTGAAAAAATTCAGTAGACTTTAACTCTTAAAATAAAATGTTGTGGTGTAGAGCCTTTTCCTTTAGAAAATTTGTGTACGGTTCCTCTCTAAATTCTTGCAATTGTCTTCTTGACTCACTGTGTCAGAATTTTCCTCTTTTGAGAACTTGTTGAAAATCATCACTGCATATAGCTACCAAATCAAAAGGTGGCTCCTAATGACTACAATTTTTAATATAACTGACTGATATATAATGATTGGGAATGCAAGCTTTAGGACCATAGTCAAAACGAGGCAAAGTAAATAAGAAAATTTATTCAAGTTCTTTGGCTTCTTTGATTTCATGCCCTTTGTCTCGGATATTAATGTCACCAAAATTTATTGGGAAATTAGGCCAGAGTTTCTTTTGAAGCTTACTCAACTTTTTCGCTTGCCCATACAAAACTACTTGATTAGCCACTTCTCTCAAAGAAAGTATTTCCGGATGTAGGAAAATAATTCTTCAACAAACCAGTGACCTATTGATTCTTGACCTTCTTTCAGATTATCACTTATTTTGCGAGGTATTGTTCCAAATAGGACTTGACGCAAAGGAATCAATACATAGTGTCAAATATCATAAAAATTGTATTCAAAATTAGACTCCCATAGAATAGGAGGATAGTTTTGAATCTGTAGTTCCTAGTCAGATCGGCGATTCCATTTCATGAGGGAAAGGGAACCGAGGCAATAAAAACATCGAACAAATAGGCATACATACAAAAAAAATAATTGAACCAGGGGGAGATGACAATGGCAACTTCACTGAATCTTTGATATTATGAGACAACATGTCAGCCGAGTTTAGGTGTTTCCCCTCATCGAAAATTATATGGATTATTGCGATCCATTTAATTTTAAAATGCTCAAGATCTTTTTCCCCATATAATTTTCTTAGAATTTTAATAACAAATCTAACATGTTTCTCAAAATTGTCTATTGGATAGTCCTTTTTACCTTTGAGCTTGAAAGCCTCTGTTTCTTCTCTTAACCATTCCTCAATTACTATATCATAATTCTCGTGAGCTTCCTTCAACACAATACTTCGAAATTTATGAAGAAACTCATAATTAAGTGAGATTTCTAGAGCACTGAACTTATAATGGCCAATAACACATAATATTTCTAGGAGGTTATCACGAGTTCTTAATGGTTAGATATTGTTTGGGTTTTAATATCAATGCAAGATATAATTCATGAAATCCTGTCATAATAGGGAAAAAATATGGCCCTAGTTTCTACCTTATGTAACTCTGTTACTCTAATTATTTCAAACAATTTGACTTTGTTTCAGTAGCTATTGGAATTTTTAACCATTCCCTTTGCTCAAAGTATTCAAATATCTCCTTTCATGTGATTGTACGTGCTTTTTGTGTCGTTTAGGTTGTATCTCACATGAGTAATGCGCCAAAGTTCACTTGTTCTGCTGGTCCAGCATCCATGCTCCTAACCTTTTCTTTAACCTGTTCTATTTGATGTTTTGCTGTTGAAAATTTTTCCTTTTCTCCAATTGTATAACCTATAAACAACAACAGAGGATATATAACTTTTACTTATTTAGAGTTTGAAATTGAATTCAAGAATTTCTAAAATAAATAGAATTATACTTAAACAAAATTTTTGGAAACTGCTATTGTATTTCCTTAATTCAGTGGTTCCTGTAACAGGACTTAAGAAAGGAGCATGCAACCAAAACACCTTAAAACCTTAACACTGTAATTCGTGATTTTCTGTTTTTGGAATTTTAAGAACTATAAACATTAAGAAATCATATATAAGTTTTGACAACTCAAAATTTGGAATTGAATTAAAGAATTTACAAAAACAAATAACATTATGCTTAGACAAAGTTTGTTGAAACTAGTACCTCATTGCCTCAATTCAGGTCTTCTTTGAACAAGAGTTAAAAGAACAACATGTAGGAAAAATACTTTAAAATCTTAAATTTTACACTAAAGAGTTTCATTTTTTTTGCCATTTTATAACCTGTAAATGCAAATACAACATACATAAGTTTTGCTAATTTAAAATTTGAAATTGCACTCAGCAATCTCTAGAAAAAATGAAATTATGCTTACAAAGAGGCTTTTGAAACTGGTACTCAGTATACTTACTTCAAATTGTCTTCGAACAATACTCTAAAAAAGAGTATCGAGGCACAATAACCTAAAATCTTAAAATCCTATTTAGAAAAAATGCGAAAATCGCAAATGAACATGTGCATTAATTCCCTGTAAATGGGCCAATTGTTTTTTGTTTTTGGGAATAAAAAAAGCATTAATTTTTTTTTATTGATCTAACAAATAATCAATTGAACATGAAATAGGAAATTTTGAAAATATTTATTAAAAATCGCACTACATGAAAATCAACAAAAAATAGTATTTTATTTACATGATCAAATGGATCGGAGGTCGGTCAGTGCACTAGTTAAGCATTTTTTTAATTTTATGATTAATTGTTTATATCTCGATTCTGACTATACCATAGTCAACTATTCTCTTTATTGTGTGAATCGTATAGTCAGGATTTCATACAGTCGGTAGTTTTCTTTTTTTTTGATTCACTTGTTGTATCTTGACCCCGACTATACCATAGTCGAGTGGTTTCATTAGGCCATTTAGTTCGAAGGTTGGGAAATGCTAGTGTTCAAAGGTAACTCAGATAATTTACAACAAAATTCCTAGTCATCTCGACTTTCTAGTCGCATGGTCAGAAGGTTGTGGAGTCCAGAGGTTAATTTGTTTATTTCTTTTTGTTTTTTTATTTGTATTTTCTGACACACAAAAAAAAAAGGATCCTTGTAACCCTGATAACATGGATGCAAATTATTTCCTAGATTTTTAAATTAGATCTTAATAATGTATCAAAAAATTATAGAACATGCATCATGGAATAAGTGAGCTTTGTGTTTTGATTTTAAATCGCAAAGAACATTAGCAGAAACAAAAATACTTTTTATTTCTCTTGTGCACAATTAATTTATGCTCATATTTTAAGTACAATTGACAATGAAAAATGATTGACATATGTTATTCTACCTTTAGCTTCCATGTCTTATCTACTTAATATTAGCAATAAATACTTGATTAGCAAATGTCTAAATAAATTTTTGGATTCTAGTTACTTGAAACTAATAATGGAGGCTAGATTCTGTAATTTGTAAATAATTTTTTACATGTGCCATAGTTAAGCTACTAATTTAGATTGTGTTTGATAACCACAAAGTAAATTGTTCAGGTAGCTGAAATCTTATTATAGTCTTGCTATACATACAACTATTCCTCCAACTAAAATACAAAATTGTTTCGATTTTTTTCCAAAGAAATCAAAGATATGTTTGCAACAAAAATGCGTTAAAGACACTTGTATCATGTGTAGTAATATTGTAGCGAAAATAATCATTAACAACCATATCAAAATAACAGGGAAAAATGAGTGATGAACTTTATGGATTTTGAATCTCTAAACAAAGGGGAGTATACCTAAGATCATCACGTGTAACATAGCTATCATGGTTTTCACTGCTTTCCTCTCCGATGGAACATTTTTTTTGACTATCCTGCACAATGCATAGTTGCAACATCAACAAGAGGAAATATATGAACATTGACCATGTACATGAAAGGAAATAACAATGATAACATTTGTCTTTATTTCAATCAGATTCCGAAAGAGGAGTAAGAAAATGGAACATTTCTCAATGATTGGAAGATGAATGATGTGTCCTTTGCTAACAAAAATCTATTAATAAGCACTATGATTAGGGTTGCATAGAGATTCTTTGATTTCTAAGGATCCTTAGATTGACTTAATGTTAATAATTTTTTTTTTATTCATAGCTCACTCATGAAATTTCTTTTCTATACCTCTAGTTAAATTGAATGAGAAAATACCAAGAGAGATGTGAAAAATAAGACAAACCTGACTATTTTGTTATGCTAACAATGAGAGAAATAGAAGGGTATGTAGGATACACAATGGTTCTAGTATTTGAGAACCATGAAACTTGCTACAAGGTTGGCAATTGAGACAACATAAACACAGGTCATACAGGAACATGCATATGTTGCTTAATATATGAGAAAGAGAATTTTTTCCCTTGTATATGAAAGCATGTCTTCTTTTTTTATTATTACATTACAATAAGAATAATTAGAAATCACTGGATATCAATATTGAGTCGAAGCACAGAATGAGTCCTTATAGAGGCCTAGTACAAAAATCAATATATCATTATTCATCTTGTAAAAAAAAGGCCTTAGTATCAATGTAGAGCAAAAAAGTTCCAAAAGAAAAAGAGTTAAAATGTCATTTATGACTTCTTGGTTTACCTATAAATGATTCTAACATCAATATTATTTTCCTACTTTATGGATTTAGTGACCTAGTGTTGTAACTTGTAGAACTCTACAAGCAAATGAACAATATAATGCAGAGCTAATAAGAGAGGCAACATAATGAATTATTTGCAAAGGCACATGATGAAATGAACACTAAGATTGAAAATCACAAAATTATAGCGAAAACTATGCTTTGTGATATTAATTATCATATTAACACTAAAATATTAAAATATGCAATACATGCAAACTAGTTTTAGTTCCATAAATGAGTACATTATTAACTGTATCATGATTATGTGGATACACAATATTTCTATACTGAATATATCAAATGGTAGATGAGTGTACTCAAATATTATTTCATAACACTTGCCAACAATATTAAAAAATAGGTAATAAGTGCTTAAAAACCAAATACCTCTTTATCCATAAATTTATGTTTTCCTTATCTCTTAGTCATTCCATTGTTTGAAGTGTGTAGCATGTGTTTTGGATCGTCATTGACCTTAGTTCATTGATTCAATGACAATATTGATACAATAAGAACAGGTGGCTGGAGAGAAATTGTAGACACATTTTTTTGTTATACTCCGTAACTCTGTTTTAACATGTTAATCTTACATATGTGTTTGATTGGTGTGTTGATGAAAATAGAATTTTTTGCCTCCAATTTAGAGCTAAATGAAATTGAGTTAACATTCAACATAGTTCTACTAAGCTTATTGAATACAAGAATAAAAGCACTTGATTCAACGATTGAACAATTTTCAACATTTTGGAAGTAGGTGTGTCCAGATATACAAGTTTAATGATATTCTTATAAATTATAATGAGTTCCACATTGTTACAGTGAAGGCACAATCTCCAAAGTGACATGAGAAATTGAAAACAAAAAATCAAGGTACTAATGATTGAGATATTATTTTACACATTTCTCAATCTCTTGTTTACAATATATCTAGAGCACTAAATTGAATATGTTAAATAATAAATACATAAAATATCTAAGACAATATTGTTTCAAAAGACACTGTGGTAGAGGAAAACTAAAATCTGTCATAATTTCCAGGTAAGATTGATTACATAGGCCAATGAAAAAATTATCATAAGAGTGCATAGTTGAAAATAACTAATATATTTATTATTCATAGCAATGATAGCGTGCTACAAAAAAACAATCAATGATTTCAAATAGTACATATATCATTCACCATCAATTATCACAAACAAAACATTTGAAACTATTATCATGTGCTATTATAAACAATAAAATGTTAGCTTGAAATTGAAAAAACAAGTGGCTATAGAAAGGATGAATGCATGTGACCATGCATCACTGATGACAAGGAGCCAAGAAAATTATCTGACATTTAGTTAATTTATTAGATAATAAACTCCCAATTATATATAACTGCAATGCAACATTGTATAACTTAGGAAATAAAAAGACCCGTGCAAGAAAGCCAATCAAAAGAAGCACACATTCTGCGAAAAATGCTTGTGCAAACATAAAAATAAGGATGATTCAATCTATGGAAAAATAAACTTAAAATATAGGCAGCTCAATTCTCTTGTACTCCTTTCTTTTAGCAAAGAACATTCAATTGTGCATATGTAGAAATAAACTCATTAATACACATACAACTGTTTTGTTTCCTTTTTTTTTTTTTTTTGGTCCTGTTTTTCCCTAACCAAACATGGTTCCATAATATATAGCAAATGAGAAACCTAGCTAGTATTTTAATAGTGGAAGGAAATACATCCGCAAATATATAATTTGGCATACTAACTATTTTGGAGTTATATTATATTATTGTGTAGTTAATACATAATGCTATTATTAACCAAACAACGAGACCATAGTCTTACAGAAAATTTGATATAAATCAAATATCATATTGCATAATGTGCAATTTTCTATCTATTTTCATGTGGAGCGGGATAACTTATAGGCACAAAAGAAATAAGAACTAGTTATCAAAAAAAAAAGTATTCTTGGTTGAGATATTTCAACATATATCCAAAAACCACTCGACTAAATGTTTTTTTTGTCTTTTTTAATTCTACAACCGGCAATAAAACCAAAAGCATTTATTAGTATTTCTGCAAGTATTTGTCAATTATGAATTCATGCCATATAGAAAATAAAAAATGAAAAGAGTAATGATAACTTAACTCTCAAAATGTATGGACTTGATATACGAAAGAATATTTTTTTCTGCTCGTCACAACTCTTTTATCTCAGTAATAATGTTGTTAACAATTAAAGTAAAAAGACCTCAAATACAAAATTTTCTTAAATTGAAAACTGTAGATGATATGCTTTCCATGTATTCCTGAAAACTTGTCTCAATAATAACTGGGCAATGTTCTTTTAGTTGTGGCATCTGTAACGTACAATCGATTTTGTAATTATTTTTTTCCAACATGCATTCAACATTGTGCTCATAGGTAAATGATGTGCCATATTTACAAATTGTGAATTTTTCTGTGGTTGGATGGGCAAGTTGTTTGCATTTATCATAAATTCGCTGAAAAGGAGAGAAAATATTTATGGCTTTCAGCACTCCATGGATCTGTTTTTTTTTTTTTTTTCACCATAAGGAAAATTGAATTGTTAGAACCAATATGTATTATCAAAATACAATATTTTTCACATCAAATTAAAACTATTGTTACTTTAAAAAATAATCTATTGGTAAATATGCCTGTGCTCTTGACATTTAAAAATCAAATAAATGCACTTTTTCGTATTCATCATTCAATGGCTTAAGAAAAGTTATTTATCTAAAGCGTAATAGTTGACTTCCTTTCACATCATTCCTAACATTTTTTTTTAACAATTAGAGTGGAGTCATCTTTGATGCCAATTCATACAACATTTTGAAAAACTTCTCTCTATGACTATCATTCAATAGAAGCTACAGTCAACCAAGCAATACATTTTTGGTTAAATAGTTTATGTAAAAAAAATAATGATATAATTTCTACCTTGATAACAATGCAAAACAAAGATAAAGTAACACAATTTCAAAGAAACTATTAGCTTTTTTGTTAAAAATGCTAGTTATTCTAGCAACAAACTTACAATTGCATTGTCCTTTGCAGCTTCACCATATTTTATATTGAGTTCTAGTTGCTTTTTATTTTGGTGGCACCTAATTACTATTGCTCCTATTAACCCAACTTCATGTGCATTAGTTGAAACAATGAGATTATCTATTTTGGTATATGGAGCCAGTCTACATTTTTTACAAACTTGTGTAGTTGATTCAACCGTGGTTTTGTCTTATAACACTATGTAACATTTTTCATATCCTCGTTCATTAATACCTTCGTTTCTTATTGAAAAATATTTAATTTGAACACTATTTCCAACAGTAAACATGTTTTTGAAACGCTCTATAAGATTATTTCACATGTTCATTGTGATAGTCAGTTAGATGTGGCCGTCAACAAATCAGCGTGGAGCAGCTACTCCTTTCTAGGAGATTTAGAACTTTTAGTTGGTGCTGACCCATAAATAACAAATATAATGCCTTCGAAAGTTTTTTCATATGCTCTTGAGCATATTTGAAAGAATGACAAGGATATTGTTTCCATTGTTTTTGCTCTGTTTATATGCAAAATCAAAACAACATGTTTCACAAAACACTGACATTGATTTAATGCAAATATGTCATTTGATTATACAAACATTTATTACATTACAAACCTAACCTTTTTGGATTCTCATTTTCCACCATTTTTTCTTCCAATATTTGTTTTATAGAGCTAGATGTTTCCATGATATTGTTCCAAATGTCTGAAGCAATCGTTTCCTGAAAATGAAAATGCATGGCATTAAGTAAGTGACAACTGTACAAAAAACATTTAAAACATTGTATACTCTAAAATAATAAATTATATATACATGAATTTTGTTTTTATAGTACTAGTAGCCATTGGTTCATGGCTATGAAGTAAATGTGCATCAGTCATAATAAATAAAATCTTCTATAGAATTCATTGGCAAATATAAATATAGTTCACTTCTGGAAATGTGTTATTAAGAATTACCCTGGGCATCTTTTTATTTTTTTATCTAAACCAGTCACACAAGAAAGAATGAGATATGAACTACAATCTAAAGAAAATAATACTATTCAATACATGGAGCAAACTGAAACAAAGTAGAAACAAAAATGTCTAGATTGCATATCAAGCATTGCATTAAAATTTATAGTTATACAAGAGAAATAGGAAAAAAATATGTTTGTGATTTAAATACTTGTCAGAATTTGATCTTTTCATATTTTCATTGTGTCCTTGTTTTTTGTTGTGTAGAATTTCTTTGTTTTTCAATATTTGCAAATCAAGGCATGTGTTAAAAGTGCATATTTTCAAATGTGGCAAATATTGTGACAAGTCAACAATGAAATTCTAGAGTTCAAACATTGGAAAAATGACTCAAGGTGACAACAAAGATATGGTGAGACATGGAAATAAATAACAATAGCTAAAAAGTTTGTCCAGAAGTGATATAACATTGAGCTATAGTCAGTTGTTGTTTTTTTATATCAAGATTGAAGTAATTATTTTGAATAAATGAAGGTAGTTTTTTTTTGCTAGTTCGCAACATGTCCATATTGAAATCACCAAAAAGAACAATTGGCTACTTGTTGCATGTGTGATCTAAAATGATTTTGATGAAATTAATTATCTCTTCAATTTTTGCATTTGGTGCAATATATTTATTTGCAACTAGGTTGTTTTTTTTTCAACATGGAATCTTGCAATTTTTTATTCAAATTCGTCTTTGGTATAAGTGATATGATTTTCAAACATAATATTTTTGATCTAGTATGTGGGAATTCCATGTAACTGGTATAAATGTAAGTGGTCATATTCGCTAGACAATAATGGATTTAATGGATATGAGTTTGCTTTTGTTTCGTGGAAACAAAATATTTCAGTGCTCATTAGATCATAGCTAGCAATGATATCTTTAAAATTGAAGGACAAATTATGAGTGTTCAATGAACATATTGTCAAATCATCAAGTGTTTTATTTTGATATATTCTATATTCAATCTCATACCAAACATTCTGTCTAAGTCTATTTAGGTCAATAGCAACTTTGTCATTGAGAGAAAATTTACTATGTTCCAATTTCTTTAATAAATACAATAATTAATATCTTTGATATGAGAAAGTGCGGTATAAACAAGTCCATGTTGCCTAACTCCCTTTGGATTAAAAGCCAAATTTTCAATCGTTAACCCTTGTTAATCCTTGTCAATTGTTAATCGTTGTGGGTTCATGCACATGATAGTTGGACATGAAATTGTTCTCTTGTAAAATAAATTTTATTGTTTGATCCATTATTCCTACAAATTCTAGTAACAAGTGTCCACGCAAAAATTATTCCATCTTTCTACATATGCGTCATTTTTCCCATTGAATAGTACCAAGAACCAGATCAACAAATTCGATCGAAATTGGACCATTTTCAAATGTTGTTGATGCTCGAAAAATTCCTTCAGCACCATTGACCAAGCTATCCTGAATATTGTAATTTCAACAATTAACTGAACAAGCATATTTTCTTTCAACAAAATAAAATATGGCAATTGCAGTTTCATATGTTTATTGTGATTTCTATTTGTTGAGTCAATTGTTCTATTATATGAATTTAGTATAACTTATTCTTTGTTGATGAGAGACAACATCCTTTCATTATGTTCATTTACATTCTTGTTTAAATAAAATATTTATGGAAAAGTTGGATCATTTGGTCCCGATCTATAACAATGCTTAGTCAAGAATGAAATATCAACACTAGTATGCGAACATGTCCTGATTTTGTTTAAATGGATACAAATTTCCTATTGTCTTATCTCATTACATATTTTAGTTCATAAGTTTTCACATTTTCTTTCCAAAAATTGTAGGGAGCACTGGTTCCTTTAAGATTTGGGTGTTAAAATATCCAACAATCATGTACAGAATATACTTGACATAACTGGAGTATGCATAATTTTGTTGAGTTTCTTGTCAATGCTTTAAAGCAATTGAGACCCAATTAATGAAGACTCATCTATTAATGGAAACTTAATTTTTTCATATTCTTTGCTCAATACATTGAGTGTGTTAGAAGCCAACAACACCATGTGACATGGTGAAAGTGGATAATGTAAAGCTAAGTGGAATATAATACCATGTGCAATATATGCAACTTTTACAACAAATACAATTATTAGACCTTTTTTCTTAAGCATTTGATAACATCAGTAGGCAAAATTGATCCATAGAACCATGTCAGGAACTTCAGTTCTTTAGAGATTTTTTCTTGAAAAACGCCTAGGGGACAAACCCTTTTATAAGATTTAATATGTATTATTCTTGTATGAAGGTCATGGATAAGGTGGGCCTCTAAACGTACAAGGTGAGTCTAGTTCCTTCATTTTTGGACTATCATTCTAATGAACTAGTCTACTTCGATCAAAATGTTCTTTTTATTCATAGTTAAGTTCTATTTGTTTTCCTTTCTATAGAGATGTGTTGCACAAGTCATGTAGTGAAGACATCACTTTCTTGGGTCAAATATTTTGAGACAAATAGGCACTCTTGTATTCCAAGTTTCTTTTTAGCTTAATTTCTGTAGTCATAGTGCCATCAATTTCTCTAGGCAATGCTCTCTAAATTCCATCTAGACTAGAAGGAACATTTATGATTGTTTTTGTTAATCCAATTTGTGATTTTTTGTAGCCAAGTTTTTTTATTTGTGCAAAAGACATCTTTGGTGCCACTAACCTCACTTCCAAATATGTCATTTGTGCAATGGACATCAATTTTTATTTTTTTCCATTTCATCGAATATAAAGAGGTGATGTACATGTAGGGACTTTTTTCATTAAGTATTTCATTCTTACAATATTTTCATATTTTTTCATTTAGTTTAATGGTTTTGAGCTATGAAGCAAGAACTAGATAGAAAATGGTAGATAATCTATCTTTGTTAACATATTGCATGTCCTTTCCAAAGGACAATATATCACAAATGAAAAATGCATATGTAAGTGTGTATTGGATTGATTGCAAATATGCCACAGTTGCTTTATTTGACTTTACATGTTTCTTTTGTGCTTCTTGTATTATAGTACCTTCTTCTCATATTGCATATTACAATTAATGTAAGTGAGTGTACCGCTTACTATAGGCATTGGAAAAAGAAGTGGAGATTTCTTTGTTATTTTATGTCTCCATTGAAAAAGTATTATTGTCCTCATTTGATGATGTGGAATCCTTTGATACTACAACAATGTTTTTTTTGTATATTATGTGATCAGCTGACAAATGTTTCAATTGAGTAGACCATCTAGTAAACCTAGATCCTTTGCTAACAGGACATCTACAAGATACACCTGAATTCGGCTTGCAGTTATCTCTTTCCGAGATTCCTTTGAGAATGTGTGATGGATTGTCAATGTCAATAATATTATCAACATTCTGAATTTTTGAAATTGAATAGAAATGGGCATGTGTTGTAGATATTGGTATATGCATAAGGTACATGACTTTGGAGCAATTTTTTGATGAATAGAATCTCAAGGAAATATCTTTTGTTTCTATATTCTAGATATATATGTTAACATCAAGGAGTTCACATATCCATTGTATTGCAAAACCTTTTCCCTCTATATGTCCATATGCATATGGCATTGATAGATTTATAATATAAGTTTGTCAATCATTGATAGATTTCTCTTGTTCAATGTGTTTAGTACTAAGGTTTTGTTGTAAGAAATTGATATCTTTATCATCATTGCAAATGAGACAATTATAAAAAACAATTTACAACTATTTTTCTGATATTAGATATATCAAACCATTGTGAAAATGTACAAATAGACTCAAACAAAAAGTCATCACAACCATTGAAATTTTTTCAATAGATCATGAAACCTTGTTCAAATAAGTTTTTCTCAATTAACGGTGTGTCAAGTTTTCCATGTGAGAACTGGTATGGGAAAATGCATGGAACAATCATTCTACCTACTAAAACTACACTATCTACTTTGTTATGTAGCATCAGTGGTTCAAAATGTCCACATGTACTATTTTTATTATGTAAAAAAATATTATATCGATAGCCATAAATGTCTGAATTGAAACATCGATATGCTTGGCCATTTGTAAATAACCTAACATTGAATGAAGTTGACAATGACTTGAAGAACCATTTGATACAAAATGCATCACCCCATAAGCTAATTATAGATCGAGCATAAATAAAAGAAGGTGTACACAATCCTTTCAAGTACATTACCAATTAATTAACATGATGAAGGTCTTGAATACATTCAGGTGACAATTCTACATGCATTGAATGCAAAGTAGCACCATGTCCATGAGATAAGCGAAGTCAAAATTGGTTGACAATTTTATGTCATATTTCAACTGAACTATAGTGAAAGTGAAGGAAAACAACAAATGAGGAAAATAAATAGTCACCATGATAATGGAAGAAATGCTCTAATCTATGTAGATTAAATATAGATATCTTGTGATCAATTTATTGCAATTTTGATCCTTTCAATGAAAAACTATTACTTATTGCCATAAATTATATTGAGACAAGTTGGCAATTTGACAAAATGTGATAATGATTTATAGCATTAAGAGCATGGATTGCATTGAATGTCCAATCAGAACACATGATACTAATTTTTGTAGACCTCATGTATTATCTAGTCTACATTGTCTTTGTTGTTATCTTCTCTCCCTATTTTTTTTGTTTCATAATACTACACAAATGAGTACGTAGCATTGTGACACAAGAGTGGATGAAAATGCGACAAGGAATCGTGAAGATTTCATTTTTTATGCAATTGAAAGATATTTTAAAACTAAAGGAATTTATGAAATTTAAAATAATAGCAACAAAAACATTATTACCATTTTAATGGATTTTAAAACACAATATTGAATTTCCAAAAATCTGTAAAGAATTTTTTGAGAACAATAGTAAATTTGTTTCAAATGTATAAATCAAATAGAATCCAATTATTAGCTTAAAAATTACAATATAACTTTCTATAATAAATGACTCTAATTTAAGAGAACAAATAAGAAACCATTGCTCAATTGCAATAACTACATTAAATTAAAACCAAGGTGGGTAGGCTAACTTTGCACCATAATGTTTGCTAGACATTGAAGCAATTATCTACTATGCCATAAATAACAAATAACATTCTAGCCACACATGGCCAAAGTAATTTCAAATAAAAACTATCACTTGATATTAATCATAGTTCTATAACAACACTAAGTTGGATATGTACTTTAGTAAATATGTCAAATTAAACAAACATTTTGCACCAAAATTCTCTAAAAATGCAGTAATTAAAGCTTCCATAGCCCACCCATATCCACTCATCTTGGAATACATATTCCAAGTACATATACATAAAAAATGACTATGAGATCTGGAGATGCATTTAATATCTCTTGATTTTAACATTACAATATGTAGGAATTATTTCTTAGTTGAGACATAGCGAAACAAAAAGTTTAACATCTAAATCACACAAAAAAAATTCTTGCATGTTGGCCTTTGACAATCATTCACTTTTCTCTTGATTTGGACAAAGATATTGCATCCAAAAACATAAACATTTGCACCAATTAAAACTGCAACTAATCCTCCTGCCACTGAAATTGCATTCAAACTGCTAATTATTTTTCCTTTTCTCTGATTTATTTGCATAATGAAATTTCCGATTATCAGACTCCTCCTCTTTTATAAGTTCTTGCAACAACTTTGACAATTCCACAACTACACATTCCATGACTTAAAATTATTCATAATTGCATAGCACTATTCTATAACATATTCCACCCAAACTAGCAAACATCACCTAAATCCAGTATACCATCAAGTCAAATAATGATTACACATTGTACTTCAAATCAGACCAAATGTCAATTGGTTCAAAAAGTAAAATCTAAGTTTCTAAAGGTATTTGAAGATCATTATAGTTATATTTAAGTATTTAAACATTAAATACTATTAAACACCACAATTACAAACAACAAACGGTGTAATTTTCTTTAATTCCTCCCAGATTCCATTTTTTTTATTGCTTTCCACTTGTTATGAAAAAAAGACACATAATTGCTACATAAAACAATAATATTATTCCATAATTCAAAGAATAATTTAAAAGCTTAACTTGCAATCTAGCCACAACATGTAATTTAATCAGAAATTAATGGATAACAATAAAGTTCATTCAAAATTTCTAAAAAATCTATCAAGTTTTGGATATTTCTCCATCTAGATAAAAGTAATCAGTGCTTTAAAATTTAGAGAAAATTCAAAATTTCTCAAATGTCTAGAACATCCTAAACACTACAATCCCATACCTATAAAATAAAAATCACATACAAAAACAAATATTTCTTAGCTAAAAATGACAATTATTTTATCAAATCCTAAAAGTACATATTTCAAAGGCCCGTCATAAGCATTATGAAGGCATTAAATGAATTCATGATCTATATACATAAAACACCTAGAAAGAATAATTTATCTTAGCAACTTGTATCCATGAATTCATAATTTTATTGCTCAATTCAATCTTTATTTTTTATTTTTATTTTTTTTTTACCAATAATATATGTTCATTGAATATCAAGCAATGCATCATGACTTACAAAAGATCACTAATAAAATAATAACATATTTCTAACTATACATCACTTATATATATATATATATATATATGTATATATATATATATATATATGTATATATATATATATATGTATATATATATATATATGTATATATATATATATATGTATATATATATAGTACAAGGAAATGTATTTATATATATATATATATATATATATATATATATATATATATATATATATATAGTACAAGGAAATGTATTTATTACCTATTAAATTACTGCAATTTTCATGTTTATTTACATGTAATTAAATCCAATATAAATGACACAACATCACAATGATGTCCAAGAATACTAGCTAAATAAGCAATTTTAAGATCTATGGAATTTAAAATAGGCAAATATAAAACAACTTAATATAATAACTTAATACTCTATATATTTGTATATAAAAACAATAAAATTTGATAATAAAACATTTCAACATTATGTAAACATTTAAAAGAATACAACATTATTGAAATATCAATATATGTTTTTTTATTATTATATGAAATCTCTCTCTCTCTCTCTCTCTCTCTCTCTCTCTCTCTCTCTCTATATATATATATATATATATATATATATATATATATTAATTTTAAATTTAATTAATTACTTAATATTTCAAGTACTTAATTTACTAAATATATGAATAAACATAAATTTAAATTCACATTCAAATGACTTTAAAAAAAATTCCCTCTACTTTATAATTATTCAAAATAATCAAAATACTCATTGAAACATTAATTCATTTTGCAACCATCCACAATTTTAAGTAAAACCAATAAAACTTAACAATTTAGTCATTTGCCACAATTAAAAATAATTAGGACCAAAAAGAATAAAAAGTAAAAGTAAAAAAAAAAAAACAAAGAAGAACATGCTCAACAAAAAAAGTAAAAAAGATCTTAACATAAAATGTACTATAGAACAAAAATTAGATATACTGCAAAGTTGTATTTTAAACATAAATTGATAAAACTATATTTTAAATATTATATATATTAGAACACATTCTCTAAAATTGTATTCTAAATAAATAATTTCCAAACTTAAAACAAAATTAATTCAAAATGCTTCCATTCATAATTGTAGATTGAGTTGATTTTGCTGGGGACTTTCAATAGTCAAGAGTGTCTAGAGAGACCATTCTAATGGAAAATACAACTTCCGACCTCATAGATGGACCCATATTTCGACTTGGCTTCAGTAGGAACCACAGAAAAATATGTATATATAATTGGGCGTGTGTACAAGCAGACCAATTGGTCACAGAATGTCATAGCACCATCCAAAACACAATGTCAGTTGTCGTTGTCTTAGCCAACCTGACCACCAACTTTCTTGTGGTAGGGCGCACAAGAGAAATGTATATCTATAATTGGCTTTTTTATAATTTATAATTTTATATTATTTGATATAATTTATTTAAACAAATTTTTTTATCAATAAAAACATAAATTTAATAAATTATACTTATAAGATAAAATGTTTTAAAGGCGCGAACCCGTTATCCCATTCCTTAAAGAAAAAAGTGAAATATTGAAGATGGAGTTGAATTGGCAGAGAACTATCAGTAGCCGACAGTGTGTAGAAATATCATTCAAACCAAAATGCCAACTTCCGATCTCCTAATTAGGACCGACATCTGACTTTCTTTCAGTAGGAGCCACAAAATAAATATGTGCATATAGTTATCTATAACCTCACAGTCAACTCGAGCTCTCACTTGCTTCTACAAAAGCCCACAAAACAAACATACATGTATATAATTTATTATTTTGTTTTTTCACATAAGATTTTATGTAGATATAAAATGATAAAACTATTATAACTATTATATATATATATATATATATATATATATATATATATATATATATATATACTTAGTATCTTAGAATCCATTCTCTAAAATTGTAATTTAAATAAATAATTTTCAATTTTGAAACAATGTTGATATAGAATGCTTCCATTCAATATTGTAGATAGAGTGAATTTGGTGAGGGACTATCAACAGTTGGGAGTGTTGAGAGGGACTATTCAAACCACAAGTTTGACTTCTAATCTCATAGCTAGACCTGTATTTTGACATGCTTTCAGTAGGGACCAAAAAATAAATATGTACACATAGTTGGGTGTGTTTACAAGGAGGCCAATTAGTGGCAGAATGTCATAGCACGATTCAAAACACAATATCGACGTACGATCTCATAGCCACCCCAACCATCGAATTTCTTCTGGTAGGGTCCACAAAAGAAACATATATAGATAATTGGCCTCTTTATAATTTCATATTTTCTTTCTTTCATATTACATATTATTTGATAAATTTAATTTAATTTTTTTGTTTTATCAATAAAAACATAATTAAATAAATTATACTTATAAAATATAATTTTTAAAAGATGGGAACTAGTCATCCCATTCTCTAAAGAAAAAAAATGAAATATTGAAGCTAGAGCTGAATTAGCGGGGAGTGTCAGTAGTCGGGAGTGTCTAGAGAGACCATTCAAACCACAATTCTGATCTCTGATCTCATAGTCGAAGCCAACCACTGACTTGCTTTCAGTAAGAGCCAAAAAATAAATATGTGCATATAGTTACGTGTAACCTTATAGTGAGCTTGGCCTCCTACTTACTTCTACAAATACCCAAAAAACAAACATACACATATATAGTTTATTATTTTGTTTTTTCACATAACATATTATTTAATAGATGTAATTTAAAATATTTTATTCTTTTATCAATAAAGAAACAAAATCAAGAAATTATTTTTATAAGACATTTAACATTTAATTTTGAAAATATCAACTCATGGTAAACTTCATCATAGAGCTAATTTAAGTTGTTTATAAGAAATATTAATAATAACAGCAATGAACTTAGATTCTTAGCTGAATTGACCGAGGAGTGTCAATAGTTAGGGGTATCTAGCGAGACCATTCAAATGACAATGCTTACCTCTGATCTCATAGTGGGATCTGACCTCCAACTTGCTTTAAGTAGAAGCCATGAAAGAAATATATTCATATAGTTACACGTGTTTACATCAACCACCTTCGACCTCATACTCAGTACAATCTCCGACTTGCTTGTACGAAGCAATGCGAAACTAACTTATGTGTCTATAATTTATTAATTTTTTTTTGTACATAAAATATTATTTAATAAATGTAATTTAAAATACCCTATTCTTCTATCAACAAATAAACAAATTCAAAATAAAAATAAAAATTACAAGGCATTTATTTAAAGCAATTTTACAGAAAGATTATTATTCTTCATATCTAAAAGTTTAAGATAACAAATCCAAAAGCTACCTACAAATTAAAAGAAAATTAGGATTATAATTCTTAAAAGATACAAACCTGCCAGCCCTTGTCTAAAGAATAAAATAATCTGAATATGGTTCACAAATTACAAAAACCAAAAACAACTAAACTTAAACGTCAATTGCAACTTCAAGCTTGCTTGAACCTTAGCCTTTTCCAAGTTGAATCAGAGCTCAGAATTTTCCTTATGATTCTTCTCCAAAGACCAAAAAATTGGACCCAACCTCAACTATGGGTTTCCTCTGACTCCAAAGAAAACGAAAAAAATGAAATAGATATGGATGCCCCTATAAAAACTCGTATACATGAGACTAGGATGTAAAAAACATATAAAAAACATGCATACACGAGTCTTCTAAAACACAAACATGCATCAACTTCCAACCTTGAAAAGCGTCATGCTCGACTGAGCTCAGACTTATCTTCTTCCCAAGCAAGTTGGTTATGCCAAAAGAAATCTGACCCCCCTAACTATATAAAACACCACGATGTGCATCTGGAGCCACTACCTTTCTCACGAGCCTTCTTAAAATGTAAAGGTCCCTATACTCCTGGCTTTGCACATTTCAAAGTAAATTCCCAAAAAATATTCACCATAACTACTACATAAAATCATGGAATCTAGGTCGGCAAAGAATTTAAAATCGGAACATATGGAATTGGGTTCGACACCTTTCCCACAGGACTTACACAAATGAAAAAATGGGCTGACCTATGACCTAGCTTTCATTAGTCAATACAAGTTTATTCCTATAGCATTTCATCCAAACCATCGAAACATGAGCCAAAAATGTATTCAACACTTACTCAACAACTTATCAGGTTTCCACTGCTAGAATCCATGAATGTGCTTACCCGAACAACTCTTATGCTCTAAATTCTAAAGCCTCACCTGCAAATTCTATGAAACAACGAACCATTAGAACTCCAAATTATGCACCACGACCATTAAACCAGAAAATAATCTTCATACATTAATGTGTAAAAATAATTTTCAAGGAAGTTCGAAAACTTGCGTCCTGCCACATAGCCAAACAACTTCAATATTCCGCACAAAACACTTGCTGCTCGCACCCACTAAAGTTAAAAAAAACTCACCTAGTAATAAGGAAAACTTGACAACGAGAAATAAAACAAGAAATAACAAATACAGACTCAATGAGCAACACAACACCAATAAAAAATTAATACAACCACTTTGAACAACAAAAATAGCTAGATCCGGTTCTTGATGATCCATCAACCATAATAATAAATTCTCCACCAACACTCTTAAAATGAAATTAACACTACCAGATCTCAAAGCAACCCAAGTTAGCTCCCAACTATATGAAGGAGAGCCCTTCCCTATACCTACACCATCAAAGTTGATCTACCATGCATGGCTGCATGACATTGACCCTCGAACTCCAGAGCCGGGGATGTGAAAGCGCGCTGATATCATGCAAAATTTTAAGCCAAAAGCCTAATGTTAACTATGGAGATTTGAAAATTTGTGTTAGTACAAACAAACTAATAACTTCGAACCGATCATATATGTCACTGCATAAGAAGTGACATAATAAAAGAGTTCATATCAAATTGTAAATATGAATGTCAAATATAAGGCCCATAATGTGAAATTGACATGAATTCTGTCAAGTTTGTAACACTTTAATTATACTATTGGAACACCATTCAAGCATGATCTTGTACACAAAACAGCGTTATATCATGGTCATGTTTTATCATATAGTGTCATGTCATAGGTTATACATATGCATTATTTTTTTTATGTGGTTGTGACATTGTTGAAATTAATTGAATGGTAAATTTTGGAGAATTTCGAAATATCATCATAGCGTAATATGTGGCATAGCATAAGGACTATAAGCACATATTAAACACACATTTTATGTGGTAACATTAGGTACCTCCTCTTAGGAGACTGCCTTGAAATCATTCTCAATTAATTTCCATCACACTAACATAATGTTGCGATAACCTCTCGAAATAGAATTAATACAACCTATAATATCGAATTACTATGAATCCTCCCTTCCATTTGCAAAACTCTAGAATTTTGATGCTCTGCTGTCTATCCTACATTACTTTTATTTTCAAATTCAAATAAAAGGTTTAATGTTTACATCGATATTTTTTTATATCTTTTATTTCTTTTCTTTTCTCAGATTCTTTTAGGTAATTATATAAATCAGTTATGTAATTTAAGTGGCTATAAGTGTGATTAAATATCAAAATATTTATCTAATTATATATTTCACATTGTTAAAATATCTTAAAAAAGAAAATTATAATTTTATTTTAAATTATTATAAATATTTATTATAAAATACCCCGGATGCGGGTGTTAGCATGAACGGCGATGGGGTGCCACATGACAGACATGTGCCGCCTCGTGATCACTCCGGGAATTTAATGCCTCTTGCCGCCGAGAGTTAATAGATGAGACGCTCTGCAGGGTACTCAATGCGGCGTAAGGTGAAATGGAGAGTCTGCAGAGAGCAATTAAGGAGAACAAGCTTCGAGAGAATGTCAGGAGATTTAAGGAGGATGAAGGAATGTTGCGGTTCCATGATCAGAGCAAAAAGCTCGCAGTTCAGGTCTCTGTGGGTAATTGTCTCTTTAAGGCTTCAGATCTTGCTGGTCTTGCCGGCATTCAAGACGCCAAAGGAAATTTCAAGCCTGTATTTTCAGTGGGCTGTTGTTTATATTCTGCTGAGATCGGTACAGGAACAGTTGGGAGAGGACGTAATTCTGTTAAGGGGCAACTCAAGACGGAACAGCCCTCATTCGCTGCTCTGCCACAAGCCGACGGCAGTCTTGCAATCATGGTTCGACCCAGGGAAAGGATGCTCAGCAGAAGGGGATCTGGTCGCGGGGGTTCCTCACGTCGCCCTGCTGCGGAATCCCACCACCACTGCTGCTGCTGTTATTGCCATAGAAGGGCAGGGGCCACCCCTATACAGGCAAGTCAATTCTTGGATGCCGGCCAGCGCCCTCTTCCAGCATTCGGCTCTGCCATCTTCACTCTGGGCAACCCGAGGGACAATTCACGCATTAATGCACATATATCGGTTCTTTTCACTGAGGATCCCCTGGCAGATGAAGACGGTGCGGGCAGAAGGGAGGAACACCCAGGTGAGCAACTGGAAAGTGACAAGGCGCCGGCAAAGGAACCTGAGCAAATTCCCATACGACTTCAAGAGCAAGAGGCGTCGACATCCAAGCAGAATCCCATGGCGATGTGGGAAGGCCTTCCAGAAGGCCACGGGTGGAGCAGAATTATTGAGGAAGAGCCTGAGGAATAGCTTCCAATGGCACTCTTTGTCTTCCATTTCTCGTGTTCAGGTCTGGTTTAGGTCTTTCTTCTCTGTCTGTGTATGGTTTAGGATATATAGCACTGTTTGCGTCCCTATAGTTCATGTTTATGTCAATGTTTATGTCCATGTCTACTCGGGTCTGGTCAGTAGAACTCGCAAGGGAGATGTTATGCATTTTGCTCTGAAGCCCCTGCGTGGGATGAATTTTGTTCTGAAGCCCCTGCGCGGGATGTTTTGGTATGGTCTGGAAATGCCGCCCCTGCGAGGGCGAATACTGAATGCGAATTGCCAACCCAAAGCGCCACAGTCGGCCTTGGGCAACCTGTCTCTTTGAATGTACTGTTTTCCTGTATATAATATAATAGAATAGAATAGATTTACCGAGAAAAAAAATATTTATTATAAAATAAATTAATATTTTAATTAAGAATACGCAAATAAATATAAACATAAACATGTAACAAGATTTTTAATTATGAATATTCTTAATTTATAAATAAGATAGTATGTTACTATGGTTTACTAATACCATATATTTAAAAAAATCATACCTCAAGTTCATTATGACATTTTTATTTAATCAATTTAATTTAAAGGATAAAAAACACATAAATTTCAACCTACCATCCATAACTACAACTAACCTGCAATGTATGACTATTATTAAGAATATTATAAAATATTCTATGAATATTAAATATTTACCATCCACTTAATATTTATTGAAAATTAAATTAAAATTCTGGCAATGCTATTTCAAAATAGACAGTGAATTGTATCATTAGCACAACCACAATAGTAAATTTGGTTGATATAGGTAGACAAATATATAGATAAACATAAATGCTTCAAATTTTCACTAATAAATATAAACTCAAATCCTAAAAATATTATGAAACCAAAACCTTAACCCTAATATTTAATAGCTACACCTCCATCTTTCAAATTTCCACCATTAGATGTAAACTCAAACAATATTGCAACAAAAACCCATCTTGTATTAACATAACACCCATCACAATATCATTAACATAAAAGCATTTAGTTTTAAAGGTCATGAAAAAGAAGAGAGAGAATGAAATAATCACAGATGGAATGCGAGGAGGGCCAAAAATACGGCGTAGATATATATGTAGATCTCGTTATTCCTAACAAGTATCTTTTTACGCCAAGGATGCAGTGAGGGTGATGGTTCTTATTCTTTGATTTGTGTGGGTATATGTTGGAATTTCATAAAAAGGAGTTGAAAATGTAAACATTGATAAGCGACATAAAATTCCAAAAAGCATCTATATTCAAACTATTCTCACATGATCTGAATAATCACATTGCACCGAGAAACAAATCATTATTTCATTTATTTTATATCGCAATCATTCCTCACACAAAAATTAAGCTATTATAATATTATATAAGAAACAAGGAGTAGATAATAGATTTCTTTTGTGTAACAAGCTTATCTCATGTCCAGATTTTGGGTGGATAATCATAAATAAGTGATCACATGGTCCATCATGCCCACTGCAACACAATGAAAGGCCATTGTCGATGGGTATGTTTGGCATGTGTAATGGTAAAGTGTAATTGGTTTCACCTTAATAAAACACTGGTTAGTTTTTTTCTTCTGAATATATATATATAAAGTAATGAAAGGGTGCACCATAGGGTTAAGTGAAAAAAAAAAAAAAAAAATTATCAAAAAATTGAATAGATAGTTTGCAAGATGAAAAATATATTGATCTCATTTGATGATCAGTTAGAATGGTGGGAGGAAAAAAGAAAATGGATTTGCATGCAACCACAAAGAAATTAGTTGAATTGTTTTCAAATAGAAAACAAAGAGAAATATGCTTAGATTCTTTGAAAAAAAAGAGACAACCTATTTACTAAGAGAGATTGCATTTATCACTAAATTTAATTTCATTTATAACCTAATTTAAATAGAGACGAAACTTAAAAATTTAAATAGAGACGAAACTTAAAAATTGTATGAATTTCTCTTTGAATGAAATATTAGACAGATTTTGTTGTTTCAAATTTTAATTAATACTTTTTTCATAAAAAAACATATGTTCTTAAAATTTCTAATCTTTTAAGAACATTAATATTGTTAATCATTAAATTCACTCATTCTATACTATACCTAATTATTAATACATTTCTAATATTTCCAATACTTTCGTAAGTTAAAGTAAAACTATTAGACACAAATTATATTTGTATATTAATATTAAGTCACACAATCCAATTAGATCCTTATCTTGTATAAACAGAGGTTCTGAATTCATTCACAGTAAATCATCTAGTAAAAACTTGAAAATATTGGCCATTTTTGTCCCATCGGTCAATACTTCATCAGTCATAAAACATATGTTTTCATTGCATAATTCTACATGAATTCTAAACCATATTTTCTTTCATACATGTAATGAGAGAAGCGATGCTTCATATTTGAGGGAAATAGTTTCTTCAAGAAGCTTTTATGGAGCTAAAACCATCTTTTCCAGGTCTTCGAAAGGTATATCAATGGGAGCTGCAACGAATTCTACTACAGCATTGTTTCATGAGAGACAAAGAGCACAGCAAAAAACAGCTACAATTGTTAAATTACAAACACATATAAAAAACCGAGTATGGGATATTCAACTTTGGCTAAGCATATCTATTCCTAACAAAATTTGAGTTGGTCACATAAATTAAAATATTGAATCTATCAGCCTGTGTTGCCCCTTCAGATTTGAATAAGCTAAGGTGGTGTGAGGTGAGGTAGTGGAAGACGTTGAACGCAGTGTGGTGGTGGAAGACGTTGAAAGCGGTGTGGTGGTGGAAGACACTGAAGGTGTTGCAGCGACAAAAACTGACAATCGCCCCCTTAATTATTTCTCCAAAAAATAAAATTGTTGTTGTTACATCATACATATTCCTTATTGTGGTGGCTACAACCACCCTACAAAATTTTGTCTCGCATGCAAATTTCGGAGCCTACCTTGTATCCTTCGATCGATCATCCTTGGTCACTTATTGGTAAGCTGATGATTTCAAGCTCCCCTCCTTGATCCTAAGGGTTTTTTGCATTTTCATATTTATGCAGCATGTGTCATTTTCGGGCATAGGGGTTGTTGTTTGTCATGCAAAGGGAATGTTTTCTTGCTTTAAGGGAATTGTGTGTGTATGAGTGGTCATCATCACATAGACATGTTTCACTCTCATCTCATGCACTCTTGTCACGAAGGTTTTTTCATAAAGAAAAGTATGTCTTATGCATTATGGATGGTCTACGTTGTGTCACTAAGTGGTTATGTGCGATCACAGTCAACTCTTGTCATGTCTACCTATGTTTCATTAATCTCATAGTTAGCCATTTTCCAGAGAAACCTAGCCTCATACAGATTCCCTGAAATGTGCGCTTTGCTTCTGAAACCATCAAGCTTCCTCCCTTGCCTGCTAAAACCCTATAGTGCATAGACACAACAACCTCCCTTTCCTGCTGAAACCCCGTAGCCCACAGAGACCCCAGCCAACACTGCTTTCCAGAAATGCGCAGAGCATTCCAGCTACACTCCACTCAGAAATTGCACAGATGTGTCCTCTCATGATCCAAGTGGCTCTAGAAACATGCAAAAGTCTAAGAGGGCTCAGAAATGGTCAAAATTAAACATGGTCAGATTTCTCTTGACCCAACACCAGATAGAAGTGCTCATCGACTTGATTCCAACGGTGTGAATGACACTCAAATATGAGCTCGTATGAAGGAGATAAAACAAGTAAAATTTTTGTTCAAGTTGCCATGTGGGCCAGGTTTAATGGTCCTACAAATTGACCGAGTCAAGGACATGTAATATGGCTCCCAAGAGCGGGTAAAATTGTGGCCTACTTAAATTTCCCAGTAACCTTCATGGTTCGAAAAATTGTCTATAATAGTTTATGGTTTGGGAAAAAGATTTAAAAAATTATAAAATAGGTGGCAGGCCACCAACCCTGCCACCCAAATCCTAAATAAAAGCCAAAATTAAATGGGGACAGGTTGTCACCCCTGCCAACCTAGATATTGTTATATTAAAACAAAATATTCAACTAGTCCGGCAGGTCGTGACCCGCACCAAACCCCTCAGCGACACCACACAAAATACACTAGTAACGGGCAGTGGGTGATCCACCTCGAATGGACCCGGCCCACGCCATCCATCAGTGCCAAGTGTAAAATATTAAGAGGGTGACAGGGCTCGAACCCACCCGGCCAACTTGGCCGGCTCGCCTCCTGGGCACCCCCACAACGGTCAACCAACCATACTGTATTAACAACAAGCCATATTAAACGCTCCAAAACACACCCTAAGGGTTAAAAAAAATATATGTCATGTGTTCAATTTTGGATTAGATGGGGTTTGAACCAAACCCACTTCCACGCCATCTACCAACAAAACCAACAGACCACAGGGCGGAACTTTGACAACTCCGCCCACCATTGTATAATTAAATCATCTTTCTGCAGTGCGATAGAGATCGAGTGGATTTCAGAACAGAACAGAGAAAGAGCCAACAGAATGGGGAGGGCGAGAACGGAGTTCCGTGTAGTGAAACCACCCCCAACTGGAGCCATGACCCACTTCTAGGAAGTGGAATCTTGACACACTTTTTGAGACGAGGAATATTCTCTTGATGTCGAAGATTCCATAGGAGGTAGTTTTTCTCAGTGTCAGAATGTAATCAACTTAACAATTATTTTTCTCAAATTTTCACAGGGAATGCAATGGCGAGGTCAGATTCACCTTTTCAGCAGTGGATTTGCAGATTCCTAGCAGAGGAGAATCTTTGAGAATCTTGAGGGAATCTTCCAGATTCCTTGGAGGCTAAAATTTCCCAGATCCAGAATGCAACCAAATTTAAATTCATTCTTCTCATAATTTTTCAAGGATATCGATGGCGGGATCAGTTTTTTATTTGAGTTGTAAATCTCTAGTCAAACCAGAAGAGGGAATCTTTAGAGAATCATGGGGGAATCTAAAAGATTCCTACAGGCCTAGATTTTGTCGGCATCAGAATTCAACAAATGGATAGTCGATTCTAGACCTTTCAACGACACAAATTCAGTGGTGTAGTTAGTGTTTGAAGCTAAGCCTTCTATTTTTTGGTCGTTTTCTATATTGGAGTGATGGTGTCAGATTTAAAAGTATCGACATTCGATTCTATGCCATTCGACGCCATGATTTCATTGGTGCATTCAAATACAGGAGCTGAGTATTCTATTCTTTAACCAGAATTAGAGTTGAGGTATAGGAAGTGTTGTTGTCATGTACTTCTTTGATTATTTATTGTGAGATGTATTATGTTGTTTTGATTCCTGCTTGATGTATGATGCGGAATCTTTGTGTCTATTTCATGCGAGATGTATTCATCATGGATTGTTATGTATGTTTTGAATGAGATCCCTTTTCTTCCATGATGTCGGGATACTCATTGTCACCATGGGTGTTTAGTTCAGATCCCTTTGATGCCATGATGGCGGATACTCATTGTCACCATGTGTAAGATTATGTCATGTTGATAGGAGGTTTATTGTGAGCGATAGTTCCTATAGTAGAACCTCTCGTGGAGAGACTTTGCCACTCATGTAGAGGGAACATGTCCTTGTATGACAAAAATGTAGTCCATGTACATCTTCACCATTTCTAGCACCATCTTGACACCAGGCCCGATGACGTAGTCCACACTGGACGAACTCCATTATCATTGTCTCTTGTTTATGATTTCTTGATCGTCATTATGTTTCGATTTTCTTAAGCATGTAAATATTTTCATTTATGCTCTTATAAAAATTGATTATAACTACATCATGGAAGAAAAATATCTTGGTTAAATATGAAAGTTGAGTCAGCTTAGATCGTCCCAGAACCCATGTAATGTAATAGTGCTTTGAGACTCCAAATTGTGCAGTGTTGTCCAAGTTTTCTTATCGGCCTTTCATGTAGAAACTGCACAGAGGGGCCTCTTGGGGCTTCATTCTGGTAGCAGACACTGTCTACTGAAATTTCATAGATCTACCTCTCAGTGACTATAGGAAAAGATAACATGATGAAATCACTCCCAAGGAGTTGAGGAGAAAGACTAAGGAACCGAGTAATGGAAAAGATTAGGACTGCATGCAAGTGCTTATGGATGCATGATCATCTCGAGGGTAAGTATCATACGTAAAGAACATCTTTCAAATTACACCTCTTAGTTAAGTTTGTAGGACTTCTTGTCATTTTCATATCATCCTATCCTCAATAACATGCATCTGTGCAAATGTGAAAAGTCATCTTATGTGTTTCTTCTACATGTCTTGCTTCTTGTTCACTTATTTGACTAGATGTCGTCTTCCACATGTTGATTGCTATGTCATTCTTGTGACCTCATTCCATTGATATTGAAGGTTGTGTTTGAGTTGTGTTCACCATTTAGACATCTCTCGCACTCACACAAAATTTTGTATGCACTCTCACGCAAGCGTCATCCTGGTTGTTCAACGATCAATCACAAGTGTCATGCTTGTCACTGAAACCATTGGTTAGTCACATTGAGTATGTTATCTTAATGTTTTGAGGCATCTTGTCTTCAAGTCATGTTGAGTGTGTGTTCGTAAGGTCGTGTATGCACAAGTTCATTCTCTCACACATACTCATTTTGCTGAAGTTATGATGACCACATCACCCTCCAACAATTGAACACTCGCTGAGCTACATTGCACAATTTCATCCCTCAGTGGACATGTACTACTACCCATAATTCAGCAGAGCTTGAGGTTGTCTCCTAGGCAGCTTGCACTGCACAATCCTGGAATCAACCGAACCAACTATCCTTGAGAACAACAGAATACTTTCTCAGCAATCAATCTCAATCTACGCTTCTCGCAAGTGTGTTGGGTCCCTATAATACTAGTGATTACCCCATTACTATTGTAGTTATACCCCTTATTTATATTGTTGTGCCCCCATTGCCCCCCATATTGTTATTAATGTGCCCATAAAATCCCTCTATTGTTATTTTTGTGGCTTTATATTATTATTGTTAGGTCGGCTGGATTATATTGTGACTCCTTAGACTCCTATATATAGAAAGGACGTTTTGTCATTTGAATCATCCAAGAATTGTTCATTTATGTAATGTAAAGGAGGTTGCCCCCTCGAAGAGGCTGAATTCTAAGGCGTTGATCTATCTTTTCTATCTTTTCTTGAGCTGGTTTCATAACATTTGGTATCAGAGCTTTGGATTCTAGGGTTTCGCTGCTCCAAACAGGTCATCGTGGCATTTTCGCTATAACGGCTTTTCTGTGACGTTTTAGAAGTCACAAAAAAAAACCCATTTGATAAGAAATCGCGCTGAACCTTGGGTCCGAATTTCAGATCTTTTCGCGTGATATTTTCGGAGATATGATCTGAGGAAGTTGGTTTTTTTGCAGACTCCTGAATTACACTCAAAACAGGTGACCTGGGGAAAATCGTCATAACTTTCTTTCTGAGCATCGGATATAAATTTCGTAAGAAGGTACAGAAAGAGGACGGATAGTAGTTTTCTTTTATATATTTTTCAGAGTCAAAGGTTGAAACAGTGACATGTGGCACTTCGTACAAGTTCACTCTACTGAAATAGTCTATAATCAGGTCACTGCGGGAGATTGTGCATAACTCTTTCTTGGAGAATCCAATTTGGATCAGACTAGTGTCATTGGAAAGAGAACATAGAATGCTACTACAGGTCAAAATTTCAGAACTGGATGATTCGAAATTACAGAGATACATCAGATTCAATATCAGGCTTCTACAAAGAAAAAAAGGTGTGTAGTTTTTTTTTAAATTTTTGCATAAGCTTGGTTTGAAGGAATTCAAAGGGCATAGTAAAGCATTATTATCGGTAACTGATGCCCCGAGGAAAGAAAATGCAAACACCTAGTAAGGAACCTGAAAGCTCTAGCATGACTCATGAAGAAGAGGAAGAAATGCTACATGATATATCAAAATTACAAGAACAAGTGCAACAAATGTCACGCTCACAAAAGCTAACAGATGCTAAGATAAATGGCGTGGAATCTAAGATAAAGGGCATGGAAGCTAAGATGGATGGCATGGAAGCTAAGGTGAATGGCATGGATGGTAAAATTGATGGCATGGATGATAAGATGGAAGAATTGAAGATAAATATGAATAAGTTGCTACAAGAAATGGTCACTAAGGGTGAAAGAGTACTAAAGGAAACTCATGATGAGAACAAAAGAAATGTTAATCATGATTCCATAGACTCTAATGTTGGATCGAAGACTCACCATGTTCCAAAAATCGATATGAGGAAGTTTGATGGCAAGGATCCCGCCACATGGATATTACAGATGGAGCAATTCTTCGATCTCAATAATGTGCAAAACACACAAAAGGTACGTATGGCAACTTTATATTTGGAACCAAATCAGTTTGTATGGTATCAATGGCTTTGTTCTCGTAAACAATTTATCACTTGGGAAATTTTTAAGGAAGAATTGATAGCACATTATGAGGATACAAAAAGCAACACTTTTTTTAGCCAATTGATAAGTCTCAAACAAAAGGGTTCAATAATGGAGCACATTGAGGAGTTCCAAAAATTGAACATAAGGGTAAAAGATATTCCAGAGGAGCATAGGATTGATGTGTTCATAGGGTCTTTAAAGGATAATATCCAACATTCATTAGAGAAGGCATTCAGGTTAGCAAGAAAAATGGAAAGCAAAATTATGGCAACTAGGAAGCATACCATTCACAACTATAAAGACGGAAGTGTTGTTGCCCATAGTCTTCCACAACCTACAAGGTTGACACCACAACAATTGGAAGAAAAAAGAGCAAAAGGGCTTTGTTACAATTGTGATAGCAAATACACAAAAGGTCATAAGTGTGCTGAGAAGAAATTATTCTACATAGATTGTGAAGAGGAAGAAGAAAAGGAGCAAGAAAGGTCAAAAGAAGAGGATATATTCCAGGAACAAAGCCTAGATGAAGAACAAATAAATCCGACCATATCTTGTAATGCATTGGCGGGAATTACCACTCCTCAAACCATCAAGATAGAAGGACAAATCAAGAAGAAAAAGGTAATAGTGTTGATTGATTCAGGAAGCACCCACAATTTTATTCATTGTAGGGTAGCAAAAGAATTGAATTGCTTCCTATATCCAGCACCAGAGTGTCAAGTGATGATTGCAAATGGAGGAACAATAAATTGTTCTGGAAAGTGCCATAATATCAAGCTATCCATGGGAGAATATGTATTGACTAGCCCAATGCTTTCCATTCCAATGGGAGGTGCTGATGTTGTACTAGGAGTCCAATGGCTACAATCCTTGGGTACAATAGCTTTTAATTTTCAAGAACTTTTCATGAAATTTTCTGTGGAAGGAAAGGAAGTTGAATTAAGGGGTATTGCAGGGAAACCAGGAAAGATAATCAGCTCTAATGGCATGACAAAGCTTCTAAAAAAGGAGCAAAGAGGTGTAATTGCACAATTATGTTCGCTAGATGTTTCCACATTGGAATCATCTATTTCTCCAGATCTCCAAAAAGTCCTGGACAATCATTCCAAGGTATTTGAGACTCCCAAAGGTCTCCCACCTATGCGTGATCATGATCATGCTATTCATCTGATTCCAGGAAGTGTTCCTCCAAACATCAGGCCGTACAGATATCCCTATGTCCAAAAAAGTGAAATTGAACGTATGGTTGCAGAAATGCTAGAGGCTGGTATAATTCAACCGAGTCAAAGTTCTTTCTCTGCTCCAGTAGTATTGGTGCACAAGAAGGATGGATCATGGCGCATGTGTCCGGATTATAGGGAGCTCAACAAGCTCACTATTAAAGATAAGTTCCCCATTCCTGTCATTGATGAATTACTGGATGAATTGCATGGATCAATTTACTTCACCAAGTTGGATCTTCGTTCAGGATATCATCAAATCAGAATGAAGATTGAAGACATTCCGAAAACGGCATTTAGAACTCATGAGGGTCATTATGAATTTTTGGTCATGCCTTTTGGCCTTACCAATGCACCTTCAACATTTCAAGGTTTGATGAATTCAATTTTCAAACCATTCCTTAGAAAATTTGTGTTAGTATTTTTTGATGATATACTAATCTACAACAAGTCTTGGAAGGATCATGTTGAACATGTTGACAGGGTGCTACAACTATTGGAGGAGAAACAATTATATGCAAAAAGATCCAAATGTTTCTTTGGAGTCCAGGAGGTGGAATATTTGGGTCATATTGTATCTCATGAAGGAGTTAAGGTAGACCCTAGCAAAATTAAAGCCATTAAGGAATGGAAAATCCCCACATCCATAAAGCATCTGCGAGGATTTCTTGGGTTGACAGGGTATTATCGCAAGTTTGTTAAGAATTATGGGAGAATAGCAGCACCTCTAACAACATTATTGAAGAAAGATGCATTTTCATGGACTCCGGAAGCAACAAAGGCCTTTGAACATCTTAAAGAGGCAATGTGCCAAGCACCGGTCTTAGCTACACCGGACTTCACAAAAACCTTTATTGTGGAATGTGATGCTTCAGGAAATGGAATTGGTGCTGTTCTAATGCAAGATGAAAGACCCATTGCTTTTGAAAGTCGTCCAATCAAGGGAAAGTTTTTAAGAAAAGCTATTTATGAGAAGGAAATGTTGGCAATACTCCATGCACTTAAGAAATGGCGACCCTACCTAATGGGAAGACACTTCAAGGTAAAAACGGATCATGATAGCCTTAAATACTTTTTAGAACAAAGATTATCCTCTGAAGAGCAACAAAAGTGGGTCACAAAGATGTTGGGTTATGACTTTGAAATCATCTACAAAAAAGGGAAGCAAAATGTGGTGGCAGATGCACTCTCAAGAAAGGATGAGGATGTGGAAGCATTGTTGTGCGCCATTTCTATTATCCAACCAGATTGGATAAATGAAGCAAGGGAGGAATGGAAGAATGACGAAGAAGTGTGGGCACTTATTCGAAAGCTACAACAAGATTCCAGTACGTCTGATACATTTAGCTGGAAAAATGATTCGTTATGGTACAAAGATCGCTTATACCTCTGTAAGAATTCCCAGCTAAAACAAAAGATTCTTATGGAATTGCACACTTCTCCCTTAGGAGGGCACTCAGGATTTTTAAAAACTTACCACAGGGTTAAGAAGGAATTTTTTTGGGATGGCCTTAAATCAGATATTCAAAAGTTTGTGGCAGAATGTTTGGTTTGCCAACAAAATAAAGTTGAAACAATTAAGACACCGGGTCTATTACAACCTTTATCCATTCCAAGCCAACGTTGGGAGGAGGTTTCAATGGATTTTATCACAGGTTTACCCAAGTCTGAGGGAAAGAGTGTCATCATGGTGGTAGTTGACAGACTTACCAAGTATGCACACTTTTGTGCATTATCACATCCATTTAAAGCCAGTACAGTTTCTACTGCATTTATGGAAACAATTCAAAAGCTACATGGAAACCCAAAGATTATTGTAAGTGACAGAGATCCCATTTTCACTGGAAATTTTTGGACAGAATTATTTTCTTGTCTTGGTACTCAGTTAGCTCATAGCTCATCTTATCATCCTCAATCTGATGGGCAAACTGAGATAGTAAACAAATGTTTGGAAGGATATCTTCGTTGCTTTGTATCTGATAAACAGACACAATGGGTCAAATGGTTGCCTCTGGCTGAATGGTGGTATAACACTTCCTTCCATACAGCAACAAAAATGACCCCATTTATGGCACTTTATGGGTATCAACCACCATCCATCACATCATATTTAAGAGAAAATTCTAAGGTTCAGGCAGTGGAACATCACATCGAACATCAACAACAAGTCCTCCAACTCTTAAAGGATAACCTCGTGTTGGCACAGAATAGAATGAAACAACAGGCAGATCAACATCGCAGTGAAAGAAGTTTTGATGTAGGTGATTGGGTATTCCTACGGCTACAACCATATAAGCAAATGTCCCTCAAGCAAGCTAAGAAGGATAATAAATTATCACCAAAGTATTATGGTCCGTACAAGGTGTTGCAAAAGATTGGTACTATGGCATACAAATTGGAGCTTCCTGCAGCTTCTCGATTGCACCCAGTTTTCCATGTTTCATGTTTAAAGAAGGTTATAGGCGACAAGCTCCCAGTTCAAACAATATTGCCAGAACTTGACGAGGAAGGAAAAATTATATTGGAACCGGAAGCAGTCATAGAAACAAGAACTCGACAGCTACGAAATCGATCAATTTCAGAGTATCTTATCAAGTGGAAGAACTTATCCGCTGAAGATTCCACATGGGAGGATGAGAATTTTATGCAGAAGTATCCAGAACTACTCAAGCGTTGAGGACAACACTTTTTTGAAGGAGAGGGGCATGTTGGGTCCCTATAATACTAGTGATTACCCCATTACTATTGTAGTTATACCCCTTATTTATATTGTTGTGCCCCCATTGCCCCCATATTGTTATTAATGTGCCCATAGAATCCCTCTATTGTTATTTTTGTGGCTTTATATTATTATTGTTAGGTCGGCTGGATTATATTGTGACTCCTTAGACTCCTATATATAGAAAGGAGGTTTTGTCATTTGAATCATCCAAGAATTGTTCATTTATGTAATGTAAAGGAGGTTGCCCCCTCGAAGAGGCTGAATTCTAAGGCATTGATCTATCTTTTCCATCTTTTCTTGAGCTGGTTTCATAACAAAGTGAATCTACCAACCCTCTAGCTGGTCAACTGGAGATTTTGACCAGGCAATCACCCCGGGATGCACTCCCCCAAAAATTTCACAAAATCTGTAGAACTTTCCCACTCTGTTGACTGAAAAAATTGTGCAGACATGCTGGACCGAAACCCACTGTCCATCCATGTATCCCTCAAAACATTGCGTAGTTTTTCCATCCAGTCAGTCAGATAACCTGTCTGTTGCTCACCTAGAAAATTACAAAATTTTCATGAGCAGTCACCCTAGGTGCCGAACATCCCACTCAGCTCAGAAACTGTGATGGGATGTTCAGCAGACCAGCCTCACAACAATTGTGCTGTTTTTGCCAGTAACACTCTCGCAGCCCACTGCCAGCTCCCTGAAAAAATGAGCATTTTTTCCCATCAAGGATCCCACACCCCGCTGCTAACTCCCTAGAGGAATTACATAGCTTTTCCTACCAGGCCCCTCTGCTGCATCCACTCCTTCCCTTAAAAAATTGTGCAGATCTACCCTTCAACCAAGCCATGTCTCACAGACAGTTGTTGCTGATTGGTATTGTCCATCTCATTCTCCCAGTGACTTTTGCATAATTTTCATCACTAGTGCCCAAAGCTCGCATCCCATCTTGAAATATACCTTGCGCAGTTTCATAGCCATGTCCTCTCTCCCAGTCATCTGCATCCAAAAGAGAATGACAATTCATCATGGTAAACTACGAGATTTATTGATTTGATGTTGTCCCATCATAAGTGATTGTAGATACAGGTACATGGATGAGACATGATGCGATGAGAAATAGGATAAACAAGGAGAGCACATGCGAGAATATTTGTTCACGAACAGACTACTGAACAATGCATGCGAGGAGATTTTTTCGCGAATGGATGATGCATGCGAGGAGATTTTTTTGCGAACGGACAATGCATGCGAGGAGATGTTTTTTTTTTGAATGAACGATGCATGCGAGGATATGTTTTTGAAAACAGATGAACATGTGAAGCATGCCAAAGTACAAGTGAAGAAGGAACATGCAAGTGGAAACATCAAGCGAACACCAAGACCATCGAAGACTTCCCACACCTTGTCATACAAAGATGAAGCTATCATACACCAAGATCACATCCATCAGTCAGTAGCACTGCAGTTTGATATGGACACCACCAGTAGCAGGAACATACCAGCACTTTCATGTCAAGTCATCTCATGAGTCCTGTCGGCAACATCACTATTGTGGGCCATACTATTGTAAATCAATGTAATTTTATGTGGAAGTCCAAGAGACCCACATGTAATATGAAGAGTCATGTAAAGTTGAAAAGTCATGAAAGTCAAATAGTCATGAGGGAAGTCGAATAGTCATAAGGGCTAGTTTTACCCTTGCATATAAATACCCCTCATTTGTGCATGCAAAGGAATTTTCACCTTGGCTCCTCCCACATAGCCTTGAGAGTCTGTAGTTTCTTCTTTGAGGAGTGAGCAGTGGCTCCAATGCCCATCTTAGGAGATTAATGATGTATGGTATACCGATGTGTCTTGTAACTTTCGCTAAATTCAGAAACCTGATAACAGGCTATCACGTCTTCGTACATGTATTGTAATTATTTGTAAGACTAATCTTGGAACACTTGTAATGCATGTTGCTTTAACCCATGTTAAAATAGTTGAACTATTTCGGTTGCTCTAATACATATGTTTATGAAAATGTGTTGTATAAGTTGTTAAAAATGTCTTGCTCGCATGGGCTGCCTCACCAGACATCAGACAAAACCTTTCCCATAAAATTGTTATAACAACCCTCGCACTCGCCTAGACTACTCTGCTGAGTGTTGTACCTGTTATCCCTTCTTATGTATTTGTGACTACTGCATCCGTGTGGATTACTCCTCCGAAATTTTTGCATATCATGTTGTGTTGTGTGTCTCTAACAGATTTGGGACTCTTCCCTTTCGACTCGAGACTCACATCCACCCTCTCCCTCTACGGTGAAAGAACCTTGACACAAGTAACAATAGTACTGACTAGGCAAGCGAACCTAGTTGTTCGAAGACAAAGAAGACCACTCTCACATGCTAACAAGCAAGAGCTCAGATAAACCTTTAAGATAATGGCAACCAGGCCATCATATTGGATAGGACTCCTACACCAAATGGTGTGAGGTCTAGTTGGGACTTCATACTGAGATGATCCCCTGAATGTTGGCGAGTCCAGCACCATCGACATTTCTAGCGATAGAAGAAGGGCTAGATGACAAGCTAAATCCTCACAATATGTTTTGAATCTCCGCATACTTATCATGACTAACTACAAAGTTTCTCTTTTGGAGTGTATGTCTTGTGGAAACGACTTTGAAATCTCAGAAGAGCTCTAGGATAACTTGTCACATACAACATATGATGGTGGAGGCCAAGTCGCCTTGGTCAAGCCTACGGTTGTGTTGTAAGCTCCTATGAAAGACATGAAATATTTGAAGATTACATGACCTGCATGTTGTTTGCATACACACTTTGAGGGCGCCCAATGCATTGGTGTGTTACGCTGCCTAAAAAATATATTCGCTCTCTCTCTCATATGGTCACAAAGATAGACCGTGATTTCAATCATTTTGAACATAGAGCACTCAACAAAGAAATTCTAAAATTATGAAAAGCACCTGATGAATCCGTTGAACAGTTTCCCACACGTTTTTGTAATCTAACATACCAATTTCCCGAATATGAAATTGATTGGGAATTTCTCAGTGGAAGATTTGAGTATCATATTTACATATCCGATAATCTGCAATTATTGGAATCATTCGAACCCCTCCCAGCACAACTCAGTGTTAGATTTTCCAAATCTAAGATGGACGAGGTCATTGTCACAAGCAACTGTCCAGCCTCCTCTCATCAAACATCTCTATCTCCACAGTGAGAGGTGGGAGAAGGTGTGCACACATATGTTGAATTGTCACATCCTCCTACCCCACCTACTCTTGATATCTATGCATATTTGTCTTGCAATCCTGTTGTTTGTCACGTGGATTCATTCACTCAACCTCCTTCCCCGTATTCCATTAATCCTCCGGATTTTACTATCTTGTGTTCTTCTGTTCCAGACTCCACACGTGTTGTGAACGAGAATCAATTTGTCAATGGATTTGGTGTTGTAAAACAAACATGCGCTATCATTCATGATGAGTTTGGGTAGGAATCTAAAGAAGAACCAGCAGTGAAGAATGACTCCCTTCCTCTTGCGCCTCATCTGCTCTATCCTAACATCTATTTTGATTTAGCGATTGTTGATTTCCCCTGTGAAAACTCATTTCTAGATGTTTCTACTTCCAATTGGTCAGATGATACACCAAATGTCAGTTTTTCATGAAGTCGCAGAGAGGACACATCTTCCTCTGAAAATCTATCCAATCTATCATCTATCATTTCTAAAAGCACAGAGGGTGAACATCCTTGCTTCTCATCTACCCCTCTGCAAGATTCATCAAATCATGAGGATGCCGAAGAACGTCCTAAATTTTCTAATCATGGTTGTCGAGATCTCTGTACTTCTTCACTTGATCATGATGTTTATTCACTCGATGTTAATCTATCTAGGCCACTGGTCTTTGATGATCTACCTATTGACAGAGTGCAAACCCCGTAGGTTGCTGAGGCACTTCAGCCTAGGCTAATGGTTATGTCAGGCCCTCATTGTCCTGAGGTTAGTTCCACTTCCGATCAAAAAAATTTTGAAACACCCAAGGCTACCAATCACTCTCTGCTTCACATTGAAGATCAATCAAGCACCCATATTTCACTTCCTCCACTCGAATCACATGATCCCATCGCTCAAGCTTTGGAGGAATCTTACACAATGGGCGGACTTGCAAAGCATAAGCCATTGGTATTTCTCATGTTCACTTGTATGTCACAATCCAAAGAGTGTGTATGTTTATTGTCTGCACGCAATGTGTCACAACACCATGTTAAGTCCGCAAAATGTTTGTCTTGTGCATTCACTCTTTCCTTTTCTGTGGATGTTTTAGAACTCGGAGCATGTTGGTGTTCATTTTTATATCTTTTTTGTTTGTTGGTTCTCTTAACCCTGCTTCTCACGAACCATGCCTTCACCAACATGGGCCAGCCAATACGTCAATGGCTGCATTGGAAATATCACTTCACATGAGTAGGCCCACGCACTGTTTAGCGTAGGAGTAGGAGTAGTCTTCGCTTTTCCTTGCTTTCTAGTTTGCATGTTTGTTTGCCTGCTTTCTTGGTTTGGTTTTCTTGCTTGCTTGCTTTGCTTACCTATTTTTCTCTCGCTTTACTTCTTGTTTTTTATTTTTTCTTTATTTTCTTTCTTGTACCCATAGGTTAGCCTCTCGTGAAACTGTGTTTGGCTCTGAAGACAAGCTGGGAAAATCTAAGGGGACTTGTACAACTATCAACATATGGTTATATTTTTTCCTCTCTCTTTATGAAGAACTTGTTATCTTTACTCGATGATTCCTTAATGGGAAATGTGTTCTATTCAATGTGAGTCTTCATGAAAATGCAATGCTTGCGCTCTAACTAGCACCACCTACTCTAGTCGGTTGTTTTGGGTTAACCCTTGTCAGCTCATTCAAGTAGAGTAAGGTGAGGGGGGGAACTTTAACAAGTATGTAAGAGGTATACATAACATACTTCTCTAAAGGAACAAACTTTTATGTTCTCAATAACTTGAGATCCCTCTTCTGCTTCTGAAATAAATAAGTGCCTATGCACAGTTCTTTGGAAAAATGAAAGATGAAAAAACAAAAATATGAAAAATTTTGAAAAAATGAATAAGGTGAAAGAAGAGAAATACTTCCTATGCAGAGAGGCGATGCAAGTAACTCTACCAGTGTACTGACCAGGCTCACTAGCAGGGAAGCAATTCTTGTGTTCTTGCATGACTTCGTTGGGGTATTGTTTAGGCTTGCTAGAAGTGAAGCAACACCAGAGATGAAACTTAAAATTTGAATGTCATATTACTTGTGCACCAATATACCCCTCATACCCAATCAAAACAACTGAGTCAACTTGTCTTGGAATGTGTGCTAACCGATCACGAGCATGGAAGGTGCTACATATTTCAACCAAGATAGTGTGGAAACCGCAATGATAAAAGAATAGAACAATACTTCTGGAAGGGTTAGAATCGATTTTCATGAAATAAGGTCCATACAGAGAACTAGAGTTCTATCAGTGTGTTTCCAATTGTTGTAGGTTCTACAACCACCCTCCAAAATTTTGTCTCACATGCAAATTTCGAAGCTTACCTTGAATCCTGTGATCGATCATCCTTGGTCACTTATTGGCAATATGATGATTTAAATCTCCCCTCCTTGATCCTAAGAGTTGTCTTTGTTCTCATCTTTATGTCGCATGTGTCATTTTCAGGCATAGGGGTTGTTGTTTGTCATACAAAGGGAATGTTGCCTTGCTTGAAGGGAATTTTGTACGTATGAGTGGTTGTCATCACATAAACATGTTTCACACTCACCTCACACACTCTTATCAAAAAGGTTGTTGCATCAAGTAAAGTATGTATTAAGCATTCTATATTATTTAAGTTGTGTCATTAAGTGTCGCGTTCGATCACAGTCAAGTCCTATCATGTTTACCTATCTTTCATTGATCTCACACTTAGCCATTTTCCTAAGAAACCTAGCCTCATCCAACTTCCCTGAATTGTGCGCTTTTCCTCTACAAGCATCAAGCTTCCTCCATTGTTTGTTAAAACCCCACAGTGCATGGAGACACCAACCTCCCTTACTCGCTAAAAGCCCGCAACCCGTAGAGACCCCAGCCAACACTACTCTCCAGAAATGCACAAATCAGTCCAGCTGCACTGTGTTAGCCTCCTGTTGTAACAGGTGTTCATCTTTCATGATTGACATTTTTACATGCCAAATATGTCATACTTTGCATACTACAATGCTCCATATTTCTTAAAGAAGGCCAAAGAAAAGGCCATGAAAGTGTGCCAGTCCAAATGCCACTGCCGTATTCCAATTTTGATGACTTAACCATTTTTGAAGAATGTTCTGTAAAAGGGAAGTCCAAATAGCTTAATCTTGGCTTCCCTAGGTTTCAATCTCTTGTTTTAGAATATAGAGAATGATATCTGTCCAAACAGTTTAATCTTGGCAGATTTGTAGATAGGTAGAGAATCAAAGGAGCCCAACTGTTCAATCTGGGCCCTTGGCAGAAATAAGTGTAGATTTAGATAGGAGGGCAGTCAAAAGAAAAAAGGGATAATCAGGGTTTGCAAGTCTAAGTGCACCCACCCAAAAAGAAGTAAAAATGTTAGGAAGGTAGGCTGGGTAGGTAGTTGTGTGGTTGCAGAATCATGGTTTGTGATCCATTTCATGTTGTCAAGTGTCATATTTATTCAGATCACAAGTTGGAGGCAGTTTTCCATTTGGAGGGGCTCAAGCTAGACATGATTAACTCCCCCTTCTTCTTATTCCCTAAATCACTTACTAACTTCCCCAAAAGAGGTCAAGATCTGCTTTAGCCTCTTAGTTTCATCATTTCCACATCATTTGCCTTGGTGAAGATCTGCTTTACTCAAGGCATGTTCATACTTCCTCTATGAATCATTTTCCCCCCTAACAGCCTAAGGTCCCTCAACTTAGCGCTTTCTGTTCATTTTCATATTAAATCCTAACTCTATTATCTAACTCCCTAGTCTATTCGCTTATCCCCTATTATGCAAAATATATAAAATCCCAAAAATATTAAATACCCCCTCCCTAGCACTATAGCCATATAAATGTCAAGTTTGGGAAATGCTGAGTTCACCTGGAGCTTGACATTAGCCTTCCACGTCCAAACCCTGGGATTAACTTGACATCTAGTTAAGTTAATAACCTTTTCTTTCCCATTTACCCATAAACATTTCATCATTCTCACCCCCCCATGTATAAAACCCACTTTTCTGCCCTTATCTTAAGGTTTTGCTCATAAACATTTAACCCCCGCTCGTTTATAACCCCATAACCCACTTCCCTAATGTTTTAAACCCCCCGTCACATAATAAATTAATCAAAAGGCGCGCGGGCCCCATCCCTTATCCCTCCGCCACCTTACCCGTCCCGCCAACCGTCCGATCGCCCGCGCCTCTGATCAACGGCGGGCGGGCTTTTTCATCTCTGAATCCGCCGATGTTTAGCATCCGGGAGTTCGGTGGTTTTCCCGCCGTACTCCCGCCACGCGTCGCCCTCCCAGGTGTGGCAGAGCCCCTTCCTCCCAAACCGCTTCAGTGCAAAGGCGGTGCACCCGAAACCGCCAAATAGCCCTCCCCTGGGTGACGTCGGCGTCACGTCCCCCGCCCAGTGATGTCATCCTATTGCGTCATTTGCCTGCGTTGGCCCCCTGCCACCATACTGCCAACTCACCATTGCCACGTCACCCGCCGTACTGGGTCCCACCCGCTGACGTCATGCTGACATCATCACTCAACAAGGCGCGAAATGCGAAAATCGTGCTTAGGAAGCCCGGATTCAAATTCTGAGGCAGTTTTACATGCGCAATTAGCGCATGGCTATGGGAAATGGGCCAAAATGGAAAGCCCCTCATCGCACAGCCCCCAACAAGCCCGAAAGGCGTAGAGTGACCCATTTTTCTTCGCGAAGCATTCAGAAAGGGGCAAACACACTTTTTAGAGCAACAGAAGGCCAAACAACTGCCATAAAGGAGCGATGGGACAGTCTAAACCATTCAGAAGATATTAAAGACTCCAAGATCAGCGCCAAAGAGTATCAGGAAGTGGCAAAGAGTATCAGTTGAATATTTTAATCGAAATCTTCATTTCCCAAGGCAGCTTAACATTGAATGGCCTCCAACAAAGTCAAATAAAGTGGTGTAAGCCCATTAAAGCTCTCAAATCATAGTTAAAGCATTTAAAGCCGCCGAACAGCAATGGATCAAAGCCCAAAGCATAGTTATTGCATAAACACTGAACCAAGCCACCGAGGACAACACATTAACTCAGTTTTGATACGTCTGCCCTCAGCGCAGCTCAAAGATATTTTCTTGCATTTATTTCTAGATAGTATTAGGTTAAAGTAAAAATTTTCTTTCAGACCTGTTTAGGTCAAACTGTAATAGACAATTTTGGATATTTTTCCCTATATATACCACCCTCTGGATTGTTTTAAGGGTTGGTTGGTTGAGAATTTTCAGAAGAGACTCGCACTGGATATCTGAGATGTTTTACTTAATCAAAGATTGCTAAAAAGCTTTGGAGGAATGACTGTCTGCTCTGTGTCTAATGGTCTGAATAATTGAATGTGGAATTCTTGTGCTGTAGTATGAATCAATAAGTGTTTCTTACCTCTGTTATTCCAATTTCACATATGCTTAAGTTACAGAACAAAGGATTGGTTTAGAATTTGCTTAGCTACACTCTACGCTCAGTTTTTGTGGTTTCTTAATGTTTTCTTCTTGAATTAGGCATAAATATGAATTCTGTTATGGCTCATGTTTGACCTATTTCACATATGAATGACTGTTATCTAGGAATTCTTAACTGCTCCTAGATAGGGCTCATTTGTCTCCTTTCTGCTAACCTGAGTGAGAGATTCTTAATTGCCTCTCATTCCTTAGCCTTTAATCCATCTTTTTACCTTGAATGATTGTTTCATATGCAGCTAGCTTGCTCCATATTCCTTCTTGTTACCAAGAAAACGAACCAGCAGTCCTACTCCTTAACTCCACGCCCAATGGTTCTAAAACTTTCATGCTATCCCTACCTCTTTACCTGAAAGTATCATCCTTCTCACCAAAACTTAAAAAAAACCCCCTTGAACTCAATAGCTAGCCTAAAATCATCTTCAACAAAGCTAAATCAGAAAGAGAGAGCCCTCTCTCATTGCAGGTGGGCTAGAACCTGCAGTCCAAAGATTGGTCTGTGGTTACCTCGGCCGTATCCTTTTGTGCTGATCAAAAGGACAACCTGAGTGCTAACACACTGCACTCAAAAATTGCGAAGAGGTGTCCTCCTAGAACCCCTGTCCCGCAGTAGTGCTTTGAGCCTCAAAACTCTACAGTGTTGTCCAAGTTGTCTTGTTGGCCTTGCATGTAGAATCTACATAGATGGGCCTCCCAAGGCCTCATTCTGGTAGCAGTCACTGTTCGCCAAAATTCTGCAGATCTACTTCTCAGTGACTACATGAAAATGTGACATGTTGAAATTGCTCCCAAGGAGTTGAGGAGAAAGACCAAGGAAACAAGTAATGGAAAAGATCAAGACAACATGCAAGCTCCATCGAATGCATGATCATCTTGAGGGTAACTATGGTAAGTAAAGAACGTATTTCAAAGCACACCTCTCAATTGAGTTTGCAGGACTACTTGTCATTGTTATATCATCTTTTCCTTAGTAACATAAATGTGCGCAAACATGAAAAGTCATCTTTTGTGTTTCTTCTACATGTCTTGCTTCTTTTTCACTTGTTAGACCAATTGTTATCTTCCACATGTTGATTTCTATGTCATGATTGTGACCTCGTTCTAGTGATGTTGAAGGTTGTGTTTGAGACGTGTTCACCATGTAGACATCTATCACACTCACACACAATGTTGTATTCACTTTCGCACAATCATTGTCATGATCATTCAATGATCTATGACAAGTGTCGCACTTATCGCTCGCACCATTGGTCAGTCACATTGATTATGTTGTCTTGGTGGTTTAATGCGACTTGTCATGGAGTCATGTTGAGTGTGCGTTCGCAAGGTCATATATGCACGATTTCACTCGCTCGGACACACAGTCATTTTTCTAACGTTCTGATGACCAGATCACCCTCCAACAGTTGAAACCTCACTAAGTTGCATTGCACAATTTCAACCCTTAGTTGACATGTACTAATACTTAGAATTGTGTAGAGCTTAAGTTTGTCTCCCAGGCAGCTTGCACCTTGCAATCCTAGAATCGACCAAGCCGACTGTCACCCAAAACAATGGAGAAGTTTCTCAACAAGCCATCTCAATCTTCACTTCTCGCAAGCAAATCAACCAACACTCCAGCTAGTCAACCAAAGAGTTTGATCGAGCAGTGACCCCAAGACTAACTCCAACAAAAAGTGTGCAAAAGTTGCAGAACTTGCCCACTTCGCTGACTGAAGAAATTGCACAGACATGTCAGAAAGACACCCATTGTCCACCCCTATCTCCCTCAAAAAATTGTGCATTTTTTTCCAGCCAATCACCTAGATAGTTGGTATGCTTCTCACCCGGAAAATTGCATAGTTTTCATGAGCAGCCACCCCAGCTACCCAGCATCCCTCTCAGCTTAGAAACTGCAATGGGATGTTCAACAGGCCATCCTCCCAGCAATTGCACAATTTTTCCAGCAACACTCCCGCACCCTGCTGTCAGCTCCCTAAAAAAATGCGCATTTTTTCCCAACAAGCTTCCTACACCCTGCTGCTAGCTCCCCAGAGGAATCGTGAAGTTTTTGTTGCCAAGCCCCTCTACTTTCTGCACTACTTCCCTAAAAAAATTACGCAGATCTACCCTCCAACCAAGCCAAATCTCGTGGACAGTCGCTGCTGATTCGGATTGTCCATCTCAGTTTCCTAGTGACTTCTGCATAATTTTCACCAGTAGTGCCTGGATCCCGCATCCTAGATTGAAATCTGCCTTGCGTAGTTTCATAGACTTGTCCTCTCTCGTGATTGCCTGTATCGAAAAGCAAATGACAATGAATCATGGTAGACTAGGAGATTTATGGATTTGATGTCGTCTCATTATGATGATTTCAGATACAGGTACATGGATGAGACATGACGTGATGATGAATGGGATGAACAAGGAGAGCACATGCGAGGAGATTTTTTCGCGAACAAACAGATGAATAATGCATGCGAGGAGATTTTTTTGCGAATGGATGATGCATGCGAGGAGATTTTTTCATGAAAAGATGATGCATGTGGGGAGAATTTTTTGCGAATGGATGATGGATGTGAGGATATTTTTTCACAAACGGATGAACATGTGAAGCATGCCAAATTACAAGTGAAGGAGGAACATGCACGTGCAAACATCAAGCAAACACCAAGTCCATCAAGGACTTCGCACACCTTTCCATACAGAGATGAAGCTATGATACACAATGAGCACATGCATCACTCAGCAGCACTACAGCTCGACATGGAAACCACCAGCAGCAAGAACATACCAACATTGTCGTATCGAGTCGTGTCATGAGCCCTTTTGGCCACATCAGTATTGTGGGCCATACTATTGTAAATCAATGTAATTTAATATGGAAGTCCACAAGTCCCACATGTAATCTGAAGAGTCATGTAAAGTAGAAAAGTCATGAAAGTCAAATAGTCATGAGGGAATTCGAATAGTCACAAGGGCCAGTTTTACCCTTGGCTATAAGTACCCATCATTGTACATCCAAAGGACTTTTCACCTTGGCTCCTACCACATAGCATTGAGAGTTTGTAGTCTTTTATTTGAGGAGTGAGAAGTGGCTCCAATGCCCCTCTTATGGGGTTAGTGATGTATGGTGTACCAATGTGTCTTGGAACTTTCGCTTAATTCAAAAGCTTGATAATAGGCCAGCACGTTTTCACATATGTATTGTAATTGTTTGTAAGACTAATCTTGGAACACTTGTAATGCATGTTGTTTTAACCTGTGTTAAAACAGTTGAACTATTTTAGTTTCTCTAATACTTATGTTTATGACAATATGTTATATAAGTTGTTAACACTACCTTGCCCACGTGGGCTACCTCATTGAACATCAGATAGAACCTTTCCCATAAAAATTTTATAACGATTTTTGCACTTGCACAAACTACTCCATTGAGTGTTGTATATTCTATCCCTTCTTGTGTGTTTGTGACTATCACATCTGTGTGGACTACTTCGTCGGAAGTTGCGCATGTCCTATTGTGTTGTGTGTCTCTTACAGAGATGGGACTCTTCCCCTTTGACTTGAGACTCACATCCACGCTCTCCCTCTGCGGCGAAATAACCTTGACAAAAGTAACACTAGCACTCAACAGGCACGGAAACATTATTTGAAGACAAAGAAGACCACTCTCACGTGCTGACAAGCAAGAGCTAAGGCAAACCTTTAAGATAATGGAGATTGGGACATCATATCGGATGGTACTCCTACACCAAATGGTGTGAGGTCTTGTTGGGACTTCATACGAGGGAGATCCCCTGAATGTTGGAAGGTCCAGCACTGTCAACACTCTTATATTTTCCCTATGAGTTTCAAACAATTGTTTTCCCGGGGGTTTTATAAATATGTCGACAAATTCATCTTTTGATTTTCATAAATCCATAGATATTTCATTATTCTTTACTAGTTCTCGAATGAAGTAATACCTTGTATCAATATGCTTACTCTTCTCGTGGAAAACATTATTTCTTGATAATGTAATAACATTTTGTTATCACAAAAGATATGAGTTGGTTATTTCTATTCATGTAATAACTCAATCAAAATTCCTTTCAACCACATAGTTTGACATGCAATTTTTGTTATTGTAACATAATATGCCTCAACAAATCATAAAGTCATAATGATTTTTTTTTTATGTGCATGTTACTGCACCTAATCCAAAATTGAAGACATACCTAGATGTGCTCTTCTCATCATCAATATTTGCTGCAAAATCACTATCTATATATCTAGTTAGTTTAAAACATGAATCCAATGTATATAGGATACCATAATTTCTTCTTCCAGCAACATATCTTATAATCCTTGGAGACTCCATGAATCTGGAAATTAAACTTACAACAAACATTATATTGGACCTCGTTATAGTCAAAAGCATAATACTTCCAAACAGTTTCTTATACAAGGCTGGATTGACATTTAAGCATTGGTCTATCTTAATGATTTTTGTACAATTTGAAATTGGGGTTATAGCTAGCTTACAATTCTCCATCTTGAACATTTTCAATATTTCCTTTGCATAATTATATTGACAAATAAAAATTCCATCTTCAAATTGAGTTACTTCAATACAAAAAAAAAAATTCATTAACCCTAAATCATGAATGTTTTAACCCTATACATAAATTACCTACAAACGAATTCTTAAAATAAAAAAAATATACAATGGTCCAAACATAAAATAAAAATACACTATTATTTTCCCTTGGATACCAAAATCAAGAATACCATATTGATTTTTCATTATATTCTTTTCAATGTTACAATACATATATATACATTTTAAATCATTCATAAACCCCAATCCACTAACCCTATATTAGAACATAGCAATAGTTCCCTTCACCAATCTACAAATACCATGGGCAATATAACACCCTCCTCCCACATCTACCCAAGTCACTGGCCAACCAAGGTAAACATGTGACGAGAAGTTAGTTTGATATGACTCAACTCCCTTTGTGTCAGTTAATGAAGTGGAACTGACATAACACATCAGACATACCTTCCACATCAGTGACATAACTCCCAGGAGCCATCACGAACACTTAGGTAACTAACCCCTAAGACCGACTGAGAGTTTACATGATTAAACCCCCGAAAACTCCCTTGACATCGACAAGCATGCATCCAGGAGGATACAAATGCTCCCACCTCATGGGTATGCATGTGTCTATGGATTTTTCTCCTCAGGCATGTGCTTGCGATTTCGAGATTTGTGCCACATTTTCAGGCCCAGAGCCCAAGTCACTTCACAGACTAGACTCATCAACAAGGACTAGACTCAGCCCCTACTAGCCATGATGAGAATTTCATCAAACATGTCACAAACATGAAATCTACAAGTCTTAACAGTATAACTGATCATATGGGTCTCATACTTATCTGAAAATTGCTAAGAAGCATTGATGCATCAATGCATTAGCTGCAATTTCATCTATTATGCCATATATACATTGTTAATTGATTTACCAGTAAAAACATTCTGAATGCCACACATAGCCACTATCATAATACATGTTCATAACCAACATAATAACAACAAAAATACCAAGGAAGCAACAACCAGATAATCCGCATATAAACCAGTATAATACTCATGGATTAACAAGGAGAACTAACCTCATATAATGATGCAAAGGCCAAACATATTTGGGACTTCCACAAACCACCTGACCATAGACATGGTTGAGGCAAGTCTCTCTTTATCCATTTACCCCCATGCCATATTCCAAGCATGAATGTGGGATCTCATGGAACAATCCATCGAAACCCTTGAGGGCTTCCAAAGGCCAAGTCACCTCAACCCATCAAATAATGATTCCACCTCACAGTCGGACATCACAAACCATCACTAGATTGGTATCTACCCAAGCCTTCTAGGGATTCAGAGTGTTTGTTCCAAACCATCTTCCAGGACTAGTAACTCAACCCACGAATGCTACTGGAGAGTTTATCCAACCAAGGCTCTAGGACTAGTAATTAAACCCAAAATTGTTACCCAGCTCCAGATCATTTGTCCAATCAAGGTTCTAGGACTAGTAATTCAACCCACCAAGGGCTCCAAACCATTTGTCCAACCAAAGCCCCAAGACTAATAACTCAATCAAAGTTGTTATAGGGCTCTAGAGCATTTTTCCAACCAAGGCTCCAGGAACTAAGAACTAAACCCAAGCTAAAGTAAACATGAGAACCAACCAAATAAATAAATAAATAAACCCACAACACCATGGCTATCCCAGAAATGGGAAGGCTAGGAAAATCCATTATCAATCCAGGAAATCCTCCATGTTAATGACAATTCATAACCAATAAACCACATGTATATTCCATGCATTCCAAAACTAGTGACGAAAACATACATGCAACTTGGTACCTACAAGCAAAATCAATTGTAGCAACTAATCCTGATGCCCTCTTGTGCTTTCCTTCTCTTCCTTTTCCTTCTTGCTCCAAGCATCCAAGTATGGCACACTCTCCAAGAGTACTCCAACAAAACTCTAAGTGTACAAGAGTATGAGAGAGAGAATAGAATGAGAGTTCCACCAAACCCTATCAAAAATGTTGAGAAAATGCTTGCCAACTAATCCTTAGAAGCCTTTTTATCAGTGAGGCCTACATTTTCTTCATTTTTCATTATTTTCTTTCATTTTCCTCCCCACATGCAACTTGTGACCTTTCACCTTCCTTTTCTCCTATTTTCCTTTATTTTCATAAATAAATGTGCCAAAAATGCCACTTTTCTTTTTCAATGCCTTTTCCATTGCCTTTGCCAATTTCCTTACCCATAATAACCTAATGTGACACCCACTAGGATGTTTTTACGACCATTCAACTTGGAATACATGTCCCATGACTGTGGTCTTATATATTTTTACTTGGATTTTTAACCAGGGTTGTTACCGAACCCTCCCCCTCAGGGGAACACTGCCCTCGGTGTTCAATGACACCTATAACCAACAAACCACTCAAAACAAAACATATTTCCTATGGAGATTTATAACACAACTCGTTGCAGTATTTACAATGATCAACCTGCTGAGAACATGAAAAACATATAGTTTAATGGAGCTTTATAACACAACTCATTACGATATTTACAATAATAAGGACATATATACACATACACATTTGGTTCACCTAGAAAATAATAATATTGTCTATGAAGCTTTATAAATCTAGCTCGATATAATATTTACAGTGATATACACATATACATATATGGAAATTTTCTCATTTATCAAAGAAAATGATGGGATTCCTGTATTTGCAACAAGGGAATCCAAAGGCTCACACCTCCACCTCAAAGTAATACCAAGATTCACCTCCTTCCAAGGAAATCCAAAATCAATTGCAAGGTCAAATATGCATCTAATGTCTAGTGCTATAATCTTGCACCACTTGTCCTCTCCGTGAACAGTTACCGGCTCATTTTTATAGGGCTCACTCCCAATTTGCATATGATTCCATTAAGGAATGCTAATGACTAAAAAAAATCCATCCATGACCATCCCTTCTTTTCTACACAGTCTGTGGGGCAATCTGGTCACCCCTTCCATGCAATCACTCATATTTCAATTTCTGTTGGCACCCCCATATCGAGTAGTCCATCCCTCGGCAACATTTCCTTGCATTAGAATGTGTGAAACCCAAGCATATCCCTTCCTTAAAACCATCATACCAGTCAAAGCATGCTCATGGAAATCAATGGACACTATTGGGTACCAGTGTCCCATAATGATCTTGTTCATGAATGCTTTACCAACATATTGCTGACTGTTCCAATTATTTTCGTTGTTGCTACTAATGCTTTTCGTTAGTTTCGACCACCCGACCGGGCATTTCATTTTTTGTGTACCAAGCACATAATTTCCATTAGATTCAAAATACATTGAAATAACTTCAAATCATACCTCATTGGTGGCCCATAAATAAGGTATACTTGCAATTTTGTTCGCTTCCTGTCACAACAAGTCAAGCTAGCCTCTTTGACCAAATAATCATGTATAAACATATCACATCAGGTTAGCTCAAAACACAACCATCATAGATCAAAATCATAAATCACATGTATCCATCATAAACTAGAATCATAGATCACATGTAATCATCATAGACCATAATCATAAATCACATGCATAATGAAATAGAAATAAAATATTGATACTTATCGTTTAATTAATCCTTAGCTTCCACCTTCGTCCTTATTTTGTACACGCTTTAGATTGGTTGCCACACCCAACAAACACCCAATGCCTTCTCCTCAACCATGTGCACATACACATAGTGTGCATCAAAAACATACAACCACATACGACATACAACACCATGCAATACATGCACCTAAACCTAACATACAACACTTACACCTACACCTAGTGTACAACACAACACAATAAATATGCCTACATCCAATGTACAACAAAATACATATACGTACACAGAGTACAACAAAACGAATACATGTCATGATACCACAACTACACAATGCACATACATAGTCCCACATGCCTGCAACACAGCATGTATGACATGCACACAATACCACATGTACAGCATGTACACAGTACCACCTATACATAGAACCACCTGCACAACGTGTACACGACATCACATGTACACACCACTACATGTACAATGTGTACACAGTTCCACATGTACATTGCACCACCTGTACAATGTGTACACAACACCACATGTACAGAGCACCACATGCACGACATGTACACGACACCACATGTACACAACGCCACATGCATGAAATGCACACAACACCACCAACACACAACACCACATGTACAATATATACACAACACCACATGCACACAACACCACATGCACATAACACTGTACGTACATATCATTGCATATACAACATTTTTATAGCACCATACATACATAACACCGCATATCCAACATGCGCACAACACCAGACATCCATCATGCACACAATGCAGTATGTACACAACACCACATATCCAACATGTACATAGAACCATCTATACCCAAAACTGCATATGTAATATTCACACAACACTATTTGTACCATCTGGTACATAACATTGTATAAATGACATGTACACACACTATATATACACAACGCTACGTGCACACAACATCATAGATGAAACATGTACAACATATACAAAATATGCACAACAGTAGTACAACACATCCAAAACCATACTATCGCTACCAAGAAACCTTGCTTCCAGCTTCATTCTTGTCCTAGCATGTTGCAGACTACACTGCTTTCATTTTCCTAATATATCCCATGGTATAGCTTGTCCATAACATAGACATAAGAGAATTCCCTTTATCTGTTCATAGCTTGCACAACATTGAGAACGACCATTCCCAACATAGCCAAGGCATATGACACCTCAAGTCTATTTACTTTAACTTTCTGATTACATTTCTTATGATTTTTCTACCATCATTCATTTACCCCAATGGACCCAACCAACTCAACCAAATGTCATAATCATGCATTCAACTTCCCTTATACATGCACCCACTTCATCTAAGTCTTACATTTCCTACTAGATTTCATTCATCTTCACCTGAGCTCCATTAACTTTCCTCTTTCCCAACAAATTCCCAAGACTCAAAACTTAAAATTCAAGCAAAAGAAATAAATAAGAATAAGACCATGAAAACCAATAAAAACTTGACACCACAACAAAGTGGTAAGGCCTTGCACCATACATAAACAAAACCACAAATCAATCTCAAAAAATCACAAAAGACCAAAAGCACAAGACTAGTAACAAAAATCATGACTCCATCCCCATCATCCCCAGGGAAGGCTCAAATCGAGCCTTCTTCAAGATTTCATGGAAACCTCTCTTACCATGAAAATCCCTACATCACAATACCATAAACAAATAATTTTTAGTGTATAAATAAATACAACAATATACCAGTTAGCTTACCTTGTTATACCAAGCATGTTGCCTTGTAGCTAGACACAGATGTGCCATGTCTCAAGGGACTCCAATTCCCTTAACATATTTAACTATAACTAGACACAAATTTGTATACTTGTCAAATACATGTCCATATATATATAGCACATATCCACATAATTTTAGACAAATTAGGGTTAAGTAGACTTCCTGTATGCAAAGCACTCATTCTTTTGGAATTGTAGTTTCCAAACATAGGCAATGGAATTCTCACCCAATTCCTTTATTTTACCTTTATCTTTATGCAAGCAAGTCTTACTATGTATTGCCACATCACCCAATGGATATTTATATAAAAAAATAAACTATTACCTTATCATGTTAATACCAAGCATGTTTCCTCCAACTGTTCACACATGTCAGTCGCATGTTCTAAAGATCAAGGAAACATATCTATTACTTGAAAATAAACCTTCACCAAGTCTAACAACCATGTCTAATCAAAATCAACTCACATTCATTAGTCATACTGCATAATGTTATACTCAATTACATATAAGTTGTCTCAACACAGGTGTGTTAGTATGACCATCTTAAAACAAGACCATTTCTTGATGCAATCTTACAGACACATGCTCATATCATGCAATTAATCAAACATTCAAACAAACTATAAACACACCATGTTATATAAATCAACTAGACAACATAATAGTCACCAAACACTCGAACACCAAATGGATGACATAATCAAACAATCAAGCACCAAATATATGACATAAGTAAACTCATACCTTAATGTATCTCAAGGGATGCTATCTTGTCTGTACAATCAAGATATATTAGCATGATATAACTTCACAACATATCAACTCAAACACAAATAATATCATGATATCCACAACAGTAACTAACTAACATGTTCACATCATAAGCTCATAAACATTTATCATTCATACATAGGAATCACATGTTCAAAGTCAACCTAGATTAGTACAACACAATATCAAAAATATGTTGACTCATACCCGAATGTCATAACCCTAACCATCTATGTAGGCCAATCCAATTTAGCATGATACATATAACATCAAAATATTAGTTGCAATAACCCTAATCATCAAGTTATCTAACATGAACAACAACAAGTTAATATATAACATACTAATCAACAATATATAACATAATCATCAAGTTAAGTAACATAAAACAACAATAACAATGCATATAACAGCAAGTTTCTATGATTCATGACTATCTGACACATGTGCATATGACTACACTAATCAACTAGAATCTATCATGTATGTAACCATAACATCAATAGAATTAAAGGCATACACATAACCACAATTCACATAACAATCCTTAACCTACATACCTGCATTCCCAACATACAAACCTATATGACAACATGATCTTACCCTGAAGTCCAATGCTACAACTTCACTTTAATGATCTACATCTCCTTCTTTATCTCAGCCAACACATTAGCATCATAACATACCAATATCATCATGATGACCCAATTGCATACAATGACCTTATGCACAACAACCTTCACCATGAAAATGCATCCATAAAATTATGTAGACACCAATGTGCATAATAAATGCATATACAACCATACACTCATGACGACACATTCCAAAACAACACCATTAACCTTCACATTGAGACACCACTAAAACCATGATCAACACCATGAAAATGCAACAAGCATGTTGATTATAAGCATAAGGAACACATATGAAACTGACGTGAATGGATGACCAACATACGACCCATCCTGTTCAAGGAGTGAACAATGCTATGATACCACTCTGTAACACCCTCCTCCCACATCTACTCAAGTAATCGGCCAACCAGGGTAAAGATGTGATGAGAAGTTACTATGATATAATTTGACTCCCTATGTGTTAGTTAAGGAAGTGGAACTAGTGGAACATGTCACAAGGACCTTCCACATCAACAATAGAACTCCCACAAGCCATCCCAACCACTTAGGTAACAAACCCCTGAGACCAACTAAGGTTTTAGACCATTCAACCCCCATACGCTCCCTTGACATGGATAATAATGCATCTAGGAGGCTTCAAATGCTCCCACAACATGGGTGTGCATGCGACTGGGGAATTTTCTCCTCAACCCTCTGCCTGCGGCTCTGGGATTTGTGCTACCTTTTAAGGCCTAGAGCCCAGGTCATTGTACAAGACTAAATGACACCTTCAAAAATGAAATATCACAGTGGAACCAAAATACATTTGCAAAAACATCAACAAGGACTATATTGGACCCCTACTAGCCATGATAGGCATTTTGTCAAACATGTCACAAACATAAAAGCTACAAGTCTTAACAATAGAACTAAGAATAGGGGTCTCAAACTTATCTGAAAATAACTAAGAAACATTGATCCATCAACACATTAGTTGCAATTTCATCTATTAGAACATAGATACATTTTTCATTCATTTACAGGTAAAAACATGATGATATCCATACATATCCACTTTCATAATACATGTTCATAACTAGCATTAACAACAAAAATACAAAGGAAACAACAACCATATAATCCACATATAAATTAGTATAATACCCATGGATTAATAAGGATAAATAACCTCATTTTAATGATACAAAGGCCGATCAAGTTTGGGACTTCCACGAACCACCCAATCATAAACACGGCTGAGCCAAATGTCTTTTCATCCAGTCACCCCTGTGCCATATTCCAAGCATGAACGTAGGATCTCATGGAATAATCCATCAAAACCATCCAATTCTTCCAGAGGAAAAACCACCTCAACCCATCAAACAATGGTTCCACCTCATGGTCAGACATCACAAACCATCGCCACATTGGTCTCTACCCATGCCTTCAAGGGCTTTAGAGAGTTTGTTCCAACCCAGAATCTAGGACTAGTAATTCAACCAACAATTTTTGTCAGGCTCCAGAGCGTTTGTCCAACCAAGGCTCCACGACTAGTAACTCAACCCAAATTTTCTACTAAGCTCCATAGTGTTTATCCAACCAAGGCTCGAGGATGAATACTCAATCGATGTTGTTATAGGGCTTGAAAGCCTTTGTCCAACCTAGGATTTGGGAACTAATAACTCAACCCAAGCTAAAGGAAACATGGGAACCAACCAAATGAATCCACAACACCATGGCTATCCCAGAAATGGAAAGGATAGGAAAATCTGCAGTTAGTCCTAACAATCCTCCATGCCAATTATAAATCATAACCAAGAAACAACATGCATATGCCATGCATGCTAAAACTAGTGAGGTAAACATACATGCAACTTAGTACCTGCAAGCAAAACCCATTGTAGTTGTTGATCCCTATGTCCTCTTGCACTCTCCTACTCTTCCTTTTCCTTCTTACTACAAGCATCCAAGTATGCCACACTCTCTAAGAGTGCTCCAAGAAAACTCTAAGTGTCCAAGAGTATGAGACAGAGAATAGAATGAGAGCTCCACCAAACCTTGTCAAAAAGGTTGAGAAAAAGCTTGCCAATTCATCCTTAGAAGCCTTCTTATCAATGAGGCCTCTATTTTATTCATTTTCCATTATTTTCCTCCATTTTTGTCCTCACAAGCAACTTGTGGCCTTTCACCTTCCTTTACTCCTATTTTCTTTTATTTTAATAAATAAATGTGCCAAAAAAGCCACTTTTCCTTTTCAATGCCTTTTCCATTTCCTTTGCCAATTCCCTTAGCCATAATAAACCGAAATGACACCCACTAGGATGTTTTTCCCACTATGAAGATTGGAATACATGTCCCATGACCATGGTATTATATATTTTTACATGAATTTTTAACCAGGGATTTTACAAGAGAAAACCATTGTGCCCAAAAGCCATGCACGAAAACTATGTAAAACCATGTGTAGGTATTCCCACCATCATTGGGTCTTCCCCCCATGCTTGCATTTACCTAGCCATTATTGTGTCTACATGACACATTGAGAGAATATAACACACACCCAACATTGTTAGTTCCCTATACTACTAGTGTATTCCCTTATAGTTATTAGTGCAATCCCCTTATTTTATTGTTGTGCCCATGTAGTCCCCATATTGTCATTATTGTGCGCCATAGAAGTCCATTATTGTTATTGTTGTGCCCTTATAATATTATTGTTATGTAGGCTTTGATTATATTGTGACCCCTTAGACTCCTATATATAGAAAGGAGGTATTGTCATTTCAATCATCCGAGAATTGTTCATTTGTGTAATGTAAAGGAGATTTCCCCCTCGAAGAGGCTAATTTTGAAGTCATTGATGTGTTTCTTATTCTATTTTGTGAGCTGGTTTCATAACATTTGGTATCAGTGCTTTGGATTTTAGGGTTTTGCTGCTGCAAATAGGTCATCGTGGAATTTTCCCTATATATTTTTTTTATACGAAGCTTCAGGAGCTAAAATTAAAACCTACTGGATCCGAAATCTTGGTAAAGCTTGTTTATGAATTTCAGATCTTGGTTCACTATATTTTCATAGATATGATCCAAGGAATTTAGGGTTTTGCAAGCTCCTGAATTCCATCCCAAATAGGTGATCATGGGAAAATCATCATAACTTTATCTCTAAGCATCAGATTCAAATTTTGTAAAAAGTTATAGAAATAAGACAAGCTATAGTTTGTTGGGTACCCTTTTTAGGGACGAAGGTTGAAACAATGACACGTGGAACTTTGTACAACTTCGCTTTATTGAGCCTGTCTATAATGAGGCCATCGTGTGAGATTGGGCATAATTATTTCTTGGAGAATCCAATCTCAATAATACCTCTGGGATTGGAAAGAGGACTCATAGGGATAACAAATTACACGATTTTAGACCTTTTAGATTATAAATTATAGAGATACAACAAATTCAATATCGAGCTCCTACAAAGAGAAATAAAAAGGTATGTAGTTTTTAAAATTTGCATAAGTTTTGTTTGAAAAAATAGTTTGAAGTGATTCAAAGGGAATAATGAAGCATAATTATCATTAATTGATTCCCCAAAGAAAGAAAATGGAAACACCTAGTAAGAAACCCACAAGCTCTATTATGACACATGAATAAAAGGAAGAAATGTAGCATGATATATCAAAATTGCGAGACCAAGTGCAACAAATTTCCCTCTCGCAAAAAGTATCAAAAATGAATTGGAAGCCATGATGAATGGTAAGATAGATGGTATAAAAAGAGACATGGCATTTTTGAATGATGATTTAAAATTAAACATGGAAGCAATGATTAATGTCAAGATAGAGGGGTTGAAGGAAGGTTTCGAAAAGTTGCTAGAAGAATGGTGTCCCTGTGGTGACAAGGAAATCCATGAAAATCATTATGAAGACAAAAAGAATATCAGTTACGATTTTAGAGGCTTCAATGTGCTGTTTAAGAACCACCACTATCTAGATATATATATATGAGGAAGTTTGACGGCAAGGATCCAGTAACTTGGATACTATAGATGGAGCAATATTTTGATCTACATGATGTGCAACCCTCACAAAAGGTATGTATTGCATCATTATATTTAGAATCCAATCAATTTGTATGGTATATATCACTTTATTCTCGTAAACCACTTGTCACATGGTAATTTTTTACAGAGGAAATGATAGCACATTATGAATATACAAAGAGGAACACCTTCTTTAGCCAATTGTTAAATCTCAAAAAAAAGGGTTCAACCGTGGATCACATTAAAGACTTCCAAAAATTGAATATTAGTGTAACCAATAGTCAAGAGCAGAATAGGATTGATGTATTCATAGGGATTTTAAAATATAACATCTAGTATGAGGTTTTCCTTTGGGAACCTGATTCATTGGAGAAGGCATTTAGGTTGGCAAGAGAAATTGAAAAAAAAATTATTGCAACAAGGAAGCCTACCACACATAACTATAAAGATGGAAGTGTTGTTTCTCCTAGATTTCCACAACCTACAAGGTTGACACCACAAAAATTGGAAGAAAAGATATAAAAAGGGATTTGTTACAATTGTGATAGAAAATACACTAAAGGCCATAAGTGCATTGAGAAGAAATTAATTTACATAGATTGATAAGATGAGGAAGAAAAGGAACAAGAAATGTCAAAATAAGAGGATATACACGAGGAACCAACCCCAGAGAAAGAAGAAATGAATATGACCATACCTTGTAATGCATTGATAGGAATTACAACTCCTTAAACTCTCAAGATAGAAGGACATATCAAGAAGAAAAAGGTAATAGTGTTGATTGATTCAGGAAGTACCCATAATTTTATTCATTGTAAGATAGCTAAGGAATTGAATTGCTTTCTATATCTAGCACTAGAGTGTCAAGTGATGGTTGAAAATGGAAGAACCATAAATTTCTCTCGAAAGTACCATAATATGAATCTACACATTGGATAATATGTATTGAATAGTCCAATGCTTTCCATTCCAATGGGTGGTGATGATGTTGCACTAGGAGTCCAATGTTTACAATCATTAGGTACAATAACTTTTAATTTTCAAGAACTTTTCTTGAATTTTTTTTGGGAAGGAAATGAAGTTGAATTGAGGGTTATCACAGGGAAAATATGAAAGATAACCATCTCTAATGGAATGACAAAGCTTCCAAAGAAATAACAACAAGGCATAATATGTTCACTAGAGGTTCAAACATTAAAATCATCTATTTCTCCAGATCTCCAAAAAGTCTTGGACAATCGTTCTAAGGTTCAAGAAATGGAAGATCACATCGAACTTCAACAACAAGTTCTCCAACTCTTAAAGGATAACCTCACTTTGGCGCGGAATCGAATGAAATAAGAGGAAGATCAACATCATAGCAAAAGAAGTTTTGATGTAGGAAACTGGGTATTTTTACAGCTACAACCATACAAACAAATATCCCTCAAGAAAGCTAAGAAGGATAATAAATTATCACCAAAGTAATATGGTCCTTACAATGTATTCCAAAGATTAGTACTATGGCATACAAATTTGAGCTTACTTCATCTTCCCGAATACACCCAATTCTCCCTGTTTCATGCTTAAAGAAGGTTATAGGTGACAAGCTCCTAGTTCAAACAATATTGTCAGAACTTGATGAGGAAGGAAAAATGATATTGGAACCTTAAGCAGTCATGGAAACAAGAACCCGATAGTGATCCAATCTTAAACAAGAATGCAACAACTTACATATATAAACATAAACACAGAGATGCAACAGAAAAACACTTCACTTCATTAATAGAAAAATATTGAACTATGCTTACAAACATAATGGAAATAAGATAGCTCAAGCGATGGTAGCTTATCTATGAGAAGAGATGTGGTGCCTACATGCCTCTCAACTGTGTTACAATGAGGCTCAAGGGCTTATTTATTATTGGAAAACATGAGAAAACCCTAAACAACCAAAACACTAACCGAAGGAGATGTAACAAAAAGAGTTTGTGGGCCCCGTTGGGGTTAGTTAGGCAGCTAATTTCCCAAGGTCGTAACTTGGTCATATTATCTCGGTTTTGTGCATACAATACCTTGTTGGAAAAGTCTCGCTTAGTACTATAGGTTTCACCATAGGTCCCTACCTATGAATATAGGTTTGCCATAGACCCCAAAAAAACACAGCTTAGGGGGTCAAAACGGCTCCAGAAGTTTAGGACCCAAAAAACTACTAAAAATAGTAAATGATGAAATGAACAAGGAAACAGATGAAACTGACTGGGTTGTCTAGGTGGAATTGGCAGGTTGCCACCAATATCCACCTGGATGATTACCCACCCCTTAGGAAGTAATGGTTCCCATTGCGTGCAGAGCCTCCATGAGGTGAGGAAATTTGTATTGAACTTGGTCCCTAGTGAACCACTTGCCCTGGTGAAGGATTTGGCCTACTTTGACAACTCGATATAACTATATACTCTGTTGGTGAGTGTTCTTGATATGTATGTCCATGATTTGATCAATTGCGGCTTGTTCCATGTAGTCCAAGTTAAGCTCTATTTGTGTGATATGTTCTACAATGTTAGATGTGTCCAACAATGGTGGAACGTATGGCCGAAGGCGATCTAGATTGAACACTAGGTGCAGACCAAGGAATGGTGGGATGCTAAGCTCGAAGGCATTATCACCGATGGCCTTCATGATGGTGTATGGCCCATATCGGAGTGGGCGAAGCTTGCGGTGCGGTCTAGCAAAGTGCTCCTTCTGCAAATGTAGCCAAACTTTGTTGCCCACGTGGAACTTGTGCGGTACTCAATGCTAATCACGGTGATGCTTGTACTTAGCATAGGCTCTAACTAATATATCATGGACCTGTTAGTGAATGTGTTGAATGGGCTCAATGAAGCTATTAGCCCTTTCAAATTCGGACTGAACATGAGACGAATCTACCTAAGTGGCTTCAAATGGTATGGCCACATCAATGGGGCATAATGGATGAAATCCCAGCCCTACCTGAAAGGGGTTGTGACTTGTTGAGTTGTGGAGAGCTCTGTTTTAGTTGTGTTTGAAATAGGGGAGACTTTCATCCCATGTGCATGGATGCTTCGATTTGTACATGTGCAGAATGTGTATGATCATCATGTTGACAACCTCTGTTTGGCCATCAATTTCAGAATGGAATGTCATGGACTTAGTAAATTTTGTATCCAACATCGACTAGACACTTGACCAAAATGCACTTAGGAATATTCTATCTCAATCTGAGATAATGGATTGTGGGATCCCAAAATGTAGCCACACTCTCTCAAATCAGAGCTTAGTAGTGGCCTCTACTGTGGTACTCTTCTTGCAGGCCGCCATGATGGCCATCTTAGAGAATCTTTCGACGACCACGAAAATGCATTCGTTTCCCTCCTTAATAGAAGGAAGGTGTGACATGTAATACATGGAGACATATTCCCAAGGTCAGCTACGAGTAGGTAGAGGAGTACACAGGCCTTACTTCTTGATGGTTGGTTTGGCAATGACACAGGCAATGCAGGAGATAATGTACTTCCAAAGATCCTGATGAAGTTTCATCCAATTAAATTACTTCTGGAATACCACCACTGTTTTCTATACAACGAAATGTCCAGCGACCCGACTGTAGTGCGCCTCCCAAATCATCTTGGCACACTCACTTGAAGGAACATAGAGGTTTCCCAGGTCATATAACAGTGCATCCTGAAGGTGAAAATTTGGAGCTTTCTTCCCTTCTAGGAGTGTCTGGTATATGCTATCGAATTTTGGATCGCTCTTGTAAATATGCGGCCATGCCAATGTCTCATTCCCATAGGAGTCGAGCACAGTGATCAACGCCATGACCAGTGGTCAGATAAGGCAATCAGTGACATTATTGGTGTTTCCCTTCTTATATTTAATGTTCAAATGGAACTGTTGCATATAGGTGGACCATTTCTAATGGCGATCAATCTACAACTTCCCTTATGTCTGTATGAATTATAGAGGTGGGTGGTTTGTGTGGAAGATGGTTTCCTTCTCCATAATGTAATGCTTCCATTGATGACAGGCCTACACAATGGAATACATTTATTTGTCGTAAGTGGGATACTTTCATACTATGTTTGAAAGTGTTTCACTGTCATAAGCCACTGGATGCCCATGCTGAGTAATAATTTCACCAATAGCATAGTCGGAGGCATCTGTCTCAATCCCAAATGGTTTTTGTGGGTCTGGTGATGTGAGTATTGGTCTAGAAAAGAGGCGATTCTTCAACTTAGAGAATGCTTTTGTTAGGTTTCCGACCAAAAAAACTTTGCTTTCACTTCACCCTTGGTGACTTGACTTAAAGGTCAAGTGATATAAGAGAATGCCAACACGAACCTACAGTATAAATTGGCAAGATCCAAAGTGTTGTAGAGCTCTGTCAGACTGGTTGAGGATGGCCAATCGCAAATGATTTGTATCTTGGATGGGTCCACATTTACACCCTGCTCATCAATGATGTATCCTAAATATTGAACCTGGGTCAATCCATCTCCAAGTTAGTACATAGCTTGTGTTGTCGCAGGGTTTGAAGGACCTGTCAAATATGTTGGAGGTGCTCTTCCCAACTGTGGTTGAAGATAAAGATGTCATCTAGATCCACCACCAAAAATGCATTGGTGAAAGGTCACAAGATGTCATCCATCAGTCTCATGAAGGTTGTAGCGGTGTTTTCCAATCTGAATGGCATGACCAACCATTTAAAAAGGTCCTCCTTAGATTTGAAGATAGTCTTCCACACATCAGAGGGTTTGATAGGAACCTGTCAATAACCTGACTTCAAGTCAATCTTGTTGAAATATTTGGCCGCTTCGATTTGGTCCATAAGGTCATCAATCAACAGGATTGGGTACCTATTTTGGGCAGTGATCTTGTTCAACGGCCGATAGTCAATATAGAGCCTCCATGTCCCATCCTTCTTCTATACTAACACAATTGGGCTCCTACAAGGTGATGATCTTGGGCTGATGTGCCCTTTCTGCAATAGTTCATGAATCTGCCTCCTGACCTCATCATTCTCTTGAACAAAGCATCTATAGATCATTCCATTAGGCAGTGGTGCACTCGGGGTCAAATTGATGGAGCGCTTGACCTAATAGTGCAGAGGTACCCCTGTGGGTGAGGTGAAAATATCCTTGTACTCCTCCATAACCTTGTACATTTGTTGTTGTTGTGGAGAGGAGCCATGCCTAGAAGTCATGGCAGCAACCTTCTTCTTTCCCTAGGGGCGAATCATAAGGAAAAAATATATCCTGGTCTAGGAAATGATCTTATTGCATTTCTTTGCAATGATCAAAGAGATGGTGTTAGGCGAGGCTACCTCCCATATCCTGTACAACTTATTAGGCAAAGTAATAATCACAGAGCAAGATCTAGACTCATATAGAATGTTGATTGCACAAGTATGGTTGTCCTAACAATAAATCACAAACTTCAAGAAGAGCAATGTCACACAGTACCTCATCTGTGAAGGGCTTGATGTTGTAGGGAAGGCGGCACTGTTGGTTGACGTGAAGCTCTCGTCCTTGGTAAAGCCACCCAATAGTGTATGGATGTGGATGTGTTTTAGTCTTTAGTCTCATCCACTTCACTACCTCTGCTGAAATGAGGTTCTTTTGGCTCCTACTATCTACAATAAACTGGAGAAGAAAACCCTTCAACCACATCTGTGAGTGGAAGGGGCGTTCCCCCTCCTTTGGATCTTCAAGATCAATCTTCTGGATCTTGGTGGTGGCCATGGTGGCACTGGGCTCTGCATCAATGATCTACTTCCCTTTGTCAGTTCCCTTATCGGGTTCTAATTTAGAGTTAGAACCTGCGTCTGATTCGAAAGCCTTCAGCTCAACCACCAGTGACTACCTAGCCCCACACTCACTTTTATTGTGAGTGGAGCTCTTTTGGAACTCACACCATTATCCTATACCCTTCTTCGTCTTCATGGTGTTGTTATTTTCTTGCGGCATTAGTGGGTTGTCGTGGGTAGCCCTGCCTTGGCTTGGTCCATTTTTCTATGGTTTGGGGGTGCCTTTTCCTTTCTTTGGATTTGTAGATCCAAAGTCCCGCTTTTTCTATTTAAACTTCTACTCAATCTTGACAGTGTACTAATATGTTGTGTCGAGTGAGGAAATGTCTAGGAACTCCATCTCGTCCTAGATGTAGTTGTGTAGACATCCACGATACTTGAGCATCAAATTCCACAAAATATCCTTGATACCCAGCTTCGTGCGAAGGGTATGGAAAATATTTGTGAACTCTGGCACATCTTGGTCCCTTCCCTATCGTAGTGTTGTCCACTTTCTATATTTGTCTTCATAGCTCCCGATAGGGTAATATTGTTCCTTGATGGCATCTTAGAAAGAATTCGAAGTGGGTGTGGCTGAAAACAATGAGGATTCACTCTCGTCCTTTTGTTCACTATAGGTTTCCCACAAGTCCTTTAGGTGTGGGGTGTCTTTGAGAAGTGCAAAAGTAACCTTTTCCCAATTGGAAAAATCACGAACTAAAAAATATCCTTCCAATAGATTTAACCATTTATCTATGGTGTCTTAATCTATCAGTCCTTCAAATATGGAAATATCAAAGCTAACTTGTACCTTAAAAGGAGTGGTGCCTCTAGAGTGGCTACTGGATGAAGATTCATCGCCTGTGGGTAGCCATTGAAGGATATGGGAAAAGTTATCCATCATTGCGTTCCTCTGTTGCTCGAGGGCTTCCTTGAGCAACATTTTGAAAGGCTATCTTGCCCCCTCATATTTATTTTCTCCCACCATGGGAGGTCGTCAAGTTTTGTGAGGTTGATGTTACAATGGTTCAACTAAATCAAGCCCTAACTCCTTATACCATGACATCGTTGGGGACATACAAATAAAAACAGAGAAAGAGAAGACCACTATGATACCATTGATACAAACTTAAATAGGAATGAGGAAACTTATCAATATAATCATAAACACAGAGATGCACCAAAAACAACTTCACTTCATTAATAGAAAAATATTGAACTATGCTTACAAACATAATGGAAATAAGATAGTTCGAGTGATGGTAGCTTATCTCTTAGAAGAGATGTGGCGGCTACATTTCTCTGAACTATGTTGCAAGGAAGCTCAAGGGCCTATTTATTATTGGAAAACATGAGAAAACCCTAAACAACCAAAACCCTAACCCCAGGAAATGTAACACCAAGAGTTTGTGGGCACTATTGGGGTTAGTTGGGCAGCCAACTTCCTTGGGTCGTAACTTGGTCATATTATCTCCATTTGGAGCTTATGATACCTTGTTGGAAAGTTCTCACCAAGTAATATAGGTTTCCCTACAATGCCATGCATACAACAACGAGCCTACCGTGGACCCCAAAAAATGACGTTTAGGGCGTCAAAACTGCTCTGGAAGTTCAGAACCCAAAAAAAGCTACTAAAAATATTAAATGCTGAAATGAAGAAGGAAACAGATGAAACTGATTCAAGGTTCTAGGTGGAATAGGTGGGTGTCCATCAATATCCACCTAGATCAGACAGCTATGGAATCGATCAATTTCAGAGTATCTCATCAAGTGGAAGAACTTACACGCTAAATATTCCACATGGGAGGATGATAATTTTATACAGAAGCATCCAGAACTACTCAAACATTGAGGACAACACCTTTTTGAAGGAGAGGGGAATGTTAGGTCCTTATAATACTAGTGTATTCCATCATTTTTATTATCAGTGTAGCCCTTATTGTTATTATTTTGCCCATTTAGTACCCATATTTTTATTATTGTGCCCCATAGAAGCCCTCTATTGGTTTTGTTGTGCGCTTACATATTATTGTTATGTCGACTCTGATTATATTGTGACCCCTTAGACTCCTATACATAGAAAGGAGGGTTTTTCATCTGAATCATCCAATAATTGTTCATTTGTGTAATTTAAAGGAGGTTCCCCCATGCTAATTTTGAAGTCGTTGATCTATTTCTTCTTCTATTTTGTGGGTTGGTTGCATAACAAACATTCTCCAACGTGTTTATTTCTTTCAACAATGGGGGTCATAGGAGAGCTTAGTCATTGATCCAAGGCTACAGTGCCCATTATTTCTCTACGCCAAGAAAAATTCTCAGTGCTCACAAACTTTATCAATGCATCTGCAACATTCTTCAAAGTGTCCACCTTTACCAGGAACACCTTTTTATCTTCAACCATATCCCTCAAAAAGTGACACTGAACATCAATGTGCTTTGTCTTTGAATGATAAACAGCATTTTTTGCCATGAAAAATTCTCTTTGGCTGTTAAAATCTATCATTATATCTCGTTGTACCAACCCCGTACTTGAACACAATCTCTACAACCAAATTTCTTACTTGCTTGTGTGAGCTACTACCATGTATTCAACCTATGTAGTTGAACGCACCACTACAGATTATCTCTTGCTCATCCAACTAATTTCTCTACAAATAGGTTAAACACATACCCACTCGTATATAATATCTGATCCAAATATCCATCCCAATCTGCATCAACAAAGTCATGTATGTCCAAAAATCTATCCAATCCTAACCTTCCTTAGTAGCACAAATCATAATCACTAGTGCCACACAAATACCTGAAAACTTGCTTCATTTTTGTCCAATGCTCCTTCCCTAGTTTTGAGTTAAACTTGCTCAATACTCCCACTACATGTTTAATGTATGGTCTGATACAAGCCATTGCATACATTAGGCTACCAACTGCACTTTCATATGGAAGATGGGACATGTCCTCTTCCTCTTCCTGTGTCTTGGGACATTGTTCAGCAGATAACTTTACACTTAGATGAATAGGAACCTTCACCAGTTTGTTATCCTGCAAATTAAACCTATGTAATATTGTCTCAACATACTTCCTCTAGTTTATCCAAAGCTTCCTCTTTTCCTAATCTCATTTAATTCACATGCCAAAAATATAGTTTGCAACAACCATATCCTTCATGTTGAATTTAGAGGACAAGTGGGTCTTCAAATCTCGGATAATTCTTTTATCATTTCTAATCAGCAACTTATCATCAACATACAAGATCAAATAAATAACACAGTCGCCAATAAATGTAATATATACACAGTGATTTGATTTTCTCCTTATGAATCCAACTCCCCATACATATGTATCAAATTTTTTATATCACATCCTTGGTGACTGTTTTAACCCATACAAAGATGTTTTTAACTAGCATACCAGATCTTTCTTGCCCTTCAGCACAAAGCCTTCAGGTTGCTTCATGTAGATCTCTTCTTTTAGATCCCCATGAATAAATTTTGTATTTGCATCCATTTGTTCTACCTTAAAATCAAAAGTACTGGAAATTGATAAAAGTAATCTAAAAAAATCTAAGTTGGCAACAAGCGAAAAAACTATCACCAAAATCAATTCCCAACACCTGTGAATAACCATTTTCTACCAACCAAGCTTTGTATTTCTCCACCGTGCCTTCTTCATTCATATTTTTCTTAAACACCCATTTGCTTCCAATGGGTTTCCTTTTATATGACAACTCCACCAGATCCCAAGCCTCTTTTTTGTCCAAAAATTCCATTTCATCAACCATGGCCTCCTTTGAGAGTTTTTCGTCCTCTAAATCCACTACCTCCTCTATAGTTCTCGGATCATCACTAGTAATATATAGAGAAAAAATTGAATAGAAAGTAGAGGGATTATACCTCTCTGGCTTCCTTCTATCTAGAAATGATATTCTCAAAACTGTAGTGTGTGCCTATTCCTCTTCTGATTCATGTTCTATTGTAGAGTCTGATTATTCCTCCTTCAATTCAAACTCTATCTTCTCAGGTTATTTTCATAGGGCTTCATGTTTAATAATGTCTTTCACCTCTCTAAACACCTCATCTCAGTTGTACACAACCTTCCTTGTTTCTAGGTTCCAAATCTTAAAACCTTTTAAACCACCTTACACCCAATATAGATGCACCTTTCATATTTACTATCCAACTTGCTTCTTTTCTCCTTTGGATCATGTAGATATGTATCACATCCAAATACCCTAATATTTGTGATAGAGAGTTTCTTACTAGTCCATATCTCATGTAGAGTCTTATCCTCCAATCGTGATCAAGGTGATCTGTTAAACACGTAACATGCAATACACACTATCTTTACCGATAATTCTTGTCCTAACTTGGTACCACTGAGCATGCTTCTTGCATTCTCCATCAACGTCTTGTTCATCTTTTTTGCAACTCCATTTTGTTGAGGTGTGTATGGATTAGTATTCTGTCATTGTATACCACACTTCTTACAAAACTCTTCAAATTACTTCTTGCAGAACTCTCCACGATTATTTGTCCTCGACAACTTAATCTTCTTCTTTGTATGATTTTCTAATAGATCCTTAAATTATTTAAACATGTCAAAGACTTTAGATTTCTTATTAAGGAGATATATCCATATATTCCTCGATAAATCATCTATAAATTAGACATAGTACACAGACTTGCCCAATGATTGAGCCGACATAGTTCCAAACACATCACTAACCACAAGCTCTAATATACCTTTTGGACTCTTAGCACCAAAGGTGAAATTCACCCCATTTTTCTTCCCATATGCACAACATTCATAAAAATCAAAATCTAGAGAAAAATTTAATATATCTTATACCATACGATTACCATGCAATATTCGAAGGCCATTCTCTCCAATGTGTCCAAGTATTTGATGCCATAACATATTCTTTTCTCCAAAGACTAGAAGATTTTTTTCTCCACCTTCAAGAACCACATCACTGTTAAAAAGATCAATAACAATACTAATCAACAACTTATACATAGTTTTGATCTGAACTCCCAACATCAATACCAGCCCTACCCAAACCATCTTGCAGGTATCTTTCTCGAACCTTTTTTCTACATCTGCATCATCCATCTTACTTACATAAATCAAATTTTTGGCTAATGCGGGAATATGAAAAACACTAGGAAGTGTTTTAATCCTTCCACCTTAAAACTTGAGTTTTACTTTTCCACGTCCTATGATTCTATCCTTTATGTCATACCCTAGGAAGACATCACCACCATCATATTTCCCGTACTCATAGAACCACTCCCTATGGGGAGTGAAGTGAAAGGATGCACCTGAGTCAATGAACCATGCCTCATGATCTACGCATGTACTTGAAGAAAAAGCCAAGTACACTTCCCCACCTTCATTTGAGGTGATTTTCACCTTTGGAAAAGGAGCATCATCAAATCCTTTTCCTTTTTCAAGAGCTATAGATCTACAATCCCTTTTGTAGTGCACCTCCTTTCCACATTTCCAACATACCTTTACATATTTTCCTAGAGATTTAGATCTCCCACTTGACGACTTATTTTTGTTTGTAATCTAGGTTTTTTTCTAAGAGACAAGGCATCTCCATATTTTTCCATATCATCTCCTCTGATAGCAAGGATGAGACTATTTCATCAAACTTTAAGGTAGTTGTATTGCTACATATTGCAACAACTTGAATATCCCACAAGTCTCATAGAGAACACAACAGATTGATGCACTTATCTTTGTCTAAAACTTTAATACTAATAAATGATAGTTGGCTTACCACAGTAGTAAAAGCATTTAGATCCTTTGTTATCGAGTCTTCATCATTCATCCTCAAGTTATACGACTTTTTCTGTAGGAACAATTTGTTCACCAATGACATGGATTGATACAAAGTCCCTAACTTGTCCCACAAAGCCTTTGTCATATCTTCCCCTAATACATTCAACAATATTGAACCTAAGAGACATAATCATGTTATGCTCTTCACCTTCCAATCCAAATTCACCCAGTCCTCTGCCGACATTCCTATTAATGTCGTACCTTGATCTATAGTGATCCAATGATATCTATCCACCAATAGATCTTTCATCTTGAGCTTCCATAGCTGAAAAATTTGTCCATTGAGTTTCTCAATCTTTATATTTCCAATGTTCACCATCTTATTTCACCGCAAGAATTGATCCCGTAGATCTCCCACTGTAACAAGTTCTACCATAGGCCTGATAAAAACCCGTCAACAACAAAGGCATCCCTTTGAAGCTGAAACAACTCTGATACCAAACGAAGGTCTTAACACTCTACAAAAATTACATGCAAATGAAATCTTAAAACAGAAAAGAAAAATATACAATGGCGAGAACATAAAACAAATATAGAGAGAGATTTTCCCTAGGATCCCAAAACTGAGAATACTAGACTGATTTTTCATTATATCCTTTTCAATGTTACAATACATATATATACATGTTGAAGAATTCATAAACCCTAATCCATCAACCATGAATTAGACAAGAGTGGTCCATACCTTCTTTGAAGACTTACACCTGAAACATTTGGAAATATAACATCATCTAAGCCTTGTTGAATAATGCCAAGATCTTTGTTGTCCTTCTCTTTGTTCTCTCTCAACAATATTCATTCAACATTTGTTAGAGCCATCTCCTTGATCAAAAGGCTTTGGATATCCTTCATTAACATGTCCCCAAAGATCATGAGAATGTAACAATATTCTCATTCTAATAAACCACGAACATATTTTTCCGCAAACAAAATAAGGACTTGTAACTCACCAATGCATATATTCAATGCCACCTCTCATGGATAAATAAAATCTATTGATATCAACCTAAACATACAAAAAGTACATCAACAATTATAGAGCAATTATGATTTTTAGCCTAACACTATACATCGTACCAAATTATCCACACTTGGTTTTCCATGATCAACACGCAAGACCTTCATACGTTGCACAAACCACAACAACTCTTCTTTGAAGTACTCTTCAAAGAACAAGGTAGTAATCTCTGAAAGAGGAAACATAAGAGATTAATAGTAAAATAAATAAGGTTTGGGGAAGCCAATCCTCATCCAGATATTAAGCGCAAAGATATTTCCAGCGAAGAGGAAAAAACTTCTATGCTTGGCAATCAGTGTGCAGATTCACAATGCCTTCTCTATAATATCTATTATGTCGCTATTTTAATCAATTTCATATTTAATATTAGCTAGAATGACTGTTGGACATAATATAATATTCAGCCGATGGTCATTGACAGTAATAATTACTGGAATACGGACTTGAGAGGGGGTCCAAATGAGAGAATCCGAGTCTAAATGTCAAAAACCCTTTAAAAAAAGATCGGTGTTCTTCCTTAATTTTGATGAAAAAAAAATTTTGATGTCGTTATACTGGCAAGTCATTTTGATGTCGGTGTTCTTTGCTGGCAACCTTTATCTTCAACAATTACACTGAAGGCACATAGCTCATCACAAGGATCCTTTATCAACGAAAACACATGCAAGAATACATTACTCCAATTGAATTGAAGATGCCCTCTACTTGATGACGACCTGAACCACAATGATAACAATATATTCAACATAGACTGTGCTAAATTCAACTCTACGCAAGTTTCCAACTCAGAGAAAACACAGAAAAATAATACTTCTACACCCTCTACGTTAGCATATATACAGGGTAATAACAATCAAAGACTCAAATTATCTACCTTGGCCCTTCCTTGGGGAGTCAAGCCCAAATAGGTTCTCATATGAACAAAGAAAAGAAATTGGAAGAGTAAATATGGTGGATAAATTAGTCACAAATTACTTATTTTACACAAAATCAAAATACAAGTCACATAAATAATATTTTATAAGATGTAATAATTTCTAAAATGAAATATTATGGTTGAAAAAATACCTCAACAATATAATCGACACAACAAACCATTCCTACTTATATACTATATACCATTCCTACTTATATACTATATAGATAATGTAAACATCTGTGCCAAATGTGGAGTGATCAGATTCCAATACTGATATGCAATGCATAGATAAAATTTGCTTGTTGATAGGTGTTTCTATATTAGAATAAAAAGATTTATATATTTTTTAATAAAATTCAAGCACACCGCTCATCTCGTCTTTAGTTAATCTGCTTGGCTTTAATGGACCCATCCAATCAACACTGCCCTTCTTGTCAGTGGGCTTAATTTTATTTTCTATTTTCACCTTCAACCCAATTTCTTCTCCCAGGGACTTTATAACCCAGTTCATTCTGATCATCTTGCGAGGACTTTATAACCCGTTCATTCCGATCTCACAAATTTGGAGCTTAATTTTATTTTCTATTTTCACCTTCAACCCAATTTCTTCTCCCAGGGACTTTATAACCCAGTTCATTCTGATCATCTTGCGAGGACTTTATAACCCGTTCATTCCGATCTCACAAATTTGGAGCTCGTTAGCAGCATCGGTCCCCTCTATATTATTATCAGATTGGATACATCTTTTGGAGCTATTATGGGTTCAAATATCAAATCCTTCCGGGCATAAATATTTTCTCAAATTACATAGTCCAATTTTACAACTAATTAAATATTTTATTTTGAAAAGACATATGTAAATAAAAATCCCTCTATATTTTATTGTGGGTTTGGGATTTGGGTTATTCGATTTTTCAACTTAGACACCGCTTCTTCCTCATCCACAAACTAGAGTAACACTATCTATACATACTTTTAAATGTATGTAGTGGTGGATGATGCATTCACAGTTCATTGTTTTTTATTTTATGGACGTCCATGAAACATAATTATCAGTTTACGTGAAACCACAAAATAATGGTAATTACAATTGTATATTTGGGGTTGGGCTAAATTCTTAAATTTACTAAAACTTTGTTTTTATAGTATAGTTCTATATTTTTAATTTGAGTGGTTTTTTTTTCAATTTAAAACAAAATCTACACAGGCTAAATTGTGCCCTCTTTTATTTCAACTTCGAGAATACACGTTTAACATCAAAATTAATTAAATTACTTATTTATTTAACAATAATTAATTATATTTAATCATTTTTTAAATAATTACCATAGATTTATTTGGATCTAAGTATAAATTTAGCATAGGCTAAACGGGATTAAATTTTTTCAAGTAAAAACGTTTTTAAAATGTAAAATTTAAAAAAATGCATTTTTCTTAGCCTTTGATACATCTCAATAACTTATCCTAGTTTTCTATATATATAATCTGTAATTTTTTATTGTTTAAATTGTATTTTTAAATGCTACATAAAGTAACTTAAAAATGTAAGTCCAAAAAATATTTGTTGAATTTCAAGGAAAGTTGAAAAAAAAACTTATGCCTAAGAAACAAACAGAATGTAAAAGAGTAAGACTACTTCAAATGTTTCAACTATTTTCCACATTAAAATTGTTTTTTTTGTTATTGAGACATTTTTAATTATTAGTGAATATAACTTAATCTTGCATATTAAAATATTTCATTGATAAACTATCTTGAAATATTTTTTTATTATGAATAATTTTAAATGCCCCATATCAATTTCATATTAAGTATGGAATGAATTCACATATCTTTCTCTTATTATCTTTATTAGGAAGTACTTGATATTTTTTATTTTATTTTTTAACTTTCGATTACTTTTTTTCTTTGGAAATTGAATATTTTATTTTATTTTATATGCAACAATAAATATTTTCTTTTAATGTTTCTTTCTATGTATATATATATATATATATATATATATATATATATATATATATATATATATATATATATATATATAGATATAAAGTTGATATTGAGGTAAATTAGTTAACATAGATATTCAAATAGTTTATTTAAATCTTGCTTTAGAATATTTTTGAAAAATATAAGGTTTAAACATCTTACTCACAATTTTTTCACTTCTAATTACTTTATCTATTTTTAAAGTTATATGAAATTATATTATGTTATGTCAACGTCAAAATATTTTATTTATGACTATGAATAAGTAAAATATTTTTATCACATTGGATTGTAATATTACCACAAATAGAGTAACCATAGTGATGTTGGGATTAACAATAATATAGTTGGGATTATTGATGTTTTATAACTGACATTGTTTATTTATCTATATAATATTTTATTTTTATTTTAAAGAGACAGACATCACTTTCATACTCTACTATAGAATACACCTCTCGGCACAATCATATTGACTAATGTTTATTAATTTAATTTTTAATCACATAAAAAAATAAAATTTAATTAGATTGAATAATCTTTAATAATTCAACTCTTAATTGTGTAGAAAAGATGGCAAAGTTTATTTCTCATAAGTATTTTTTTGGGATTATCTTCTTTATTATAGTGTGATAGAAATTACTTTTCATATGGTATTTTAAAAATCTCTACATAAAAAATATCTATGTGATATCTTAAAAATCGCTACATAAAAAATATCTATGTCGACCTAATAGGGATAGCCAATGATGTATTGTATGAAGTAGACTTTATCGAGTAAAGATGTAAAATATCTATGTGATGTTTTAAAAATCTCTACATAAAAAATATCTATGTCGACCTAGTAGGGATAGCCAATGATGTCTCTCATAAGTATTTTTTTGGGATTATCTTCTTTATTATAGTGTGATAGAAATTACTTTTCATATGGTATTTTAAAAATCTCTACATAAAAAATATCTATGTGATATCTTAAAAATATCTACATAAAAAATATCTATGTCGACCTAGTAGGGATAGCCAATGATGTATTGTATGAAGTAGACTTTATCGAGTAAAGATGTAAAATATCTATGTGATATTTTAAAAATCTCTACATAAAAAATATCTATGTCGACCTAGTAGGGATAGCCAATGATGTATTGTATGAAGTAGACTTTATCGAGTAAAGATGTAGAAGATGCAGAAGCTATGGTAATATGAAAAACATTTTATTATTACTTTTATTTTTAATAAAAATTATTCAAACAATTAAGTAAACTAGATTAATGAAAATGTCTAAAACTAATGACTATGACTATGAAAATTCGAAAGGAACCATAAAAACTAATGACTATGACTATGAAAATTCGAAAGGAACCATAAAAACTAATCATGAAACTCTAAATGAAACGTGACAAATCCTCTTTGAAGTCTATATTGATTTGAGAATTATATATACCATTTCAAAATTGGTATTTATTATTTCGGACATCATAATAAATCAAAGTTTGAATTTAAAATTTATTTATTAACATTTTTTTTGAAAATTTGTAATAAGTATTTTGGTTTTTGGAAATATTTCATTGTGAGATGTTTTTTATGTTATTTTTGTAACCGTTTATTTTATTATTTTTGTAAATATTTTATGTAAATAATATGAAACTATAAATGATGATTAGATTGGGTAGACAACACATGTTTAAAACATGTGGAGGAAGAGTTGTTTGTGAAGTGAGTAAACAAAATCCATTTCATTAACTTACTACTTTTCTCTGTGCTAAATTTATGACCTTGTTGGTACAAGCATTGAAGGTAGTATGTGTTGCGTGCTGGAGGGGGACGAGCTTATGTAGTTCTTGTCAGAGGGAGACGTGTTGAGGATTCAACACAGAAAAGGACAAGATACATACATTGAAGGCATTCGAGCATTGGGGGTAATATATACACAATTGGGGCGAATTCAGAGGAAGTAAGCATGAGTGTTGAGAGAAACCCGAGACAAGGAACAAGCGCAGGTATGTACAGATAGATAGGTAAGGAAAAATGGCTCATGACAGAAATGAATAATAGGTGGAGTAACTAAAAAGTACTCTAGATTCCTGTGTCATATATTAGGTGGCGACCCCAGCTCTCTGAAATCTCATGAAGCCTATGAGATTTCATGTGTGTACATTCGTAACAACGAGAACATGTGCACAATTTTGGTAGTAGGAATGTGGATCTCGTTTTCGAATTTAAATTGTTTTTCCATGGGAAGTTAATTGAACGACGAGTTGGTTATTTCATATGTAAGTTAAGAGTCTGGACTGCAAATACATGACAATATTATTTTTTGAGATACAAAAATTTATTTTCCATAAAATTATAGAAACATATAAAATCAATTTTATATATATATATAATGTTTATTATTTTTAATATATATTTTTTTTATTCCACTATAACATTTTTATATTTAACCATTTGGAAAAATAAATATATGGTGCACTAAAGGATAGTGTAGCCTACAATCTAAAGATAAAGGATAGTGTAGCCTACAATCTAAAGAAAAAGGATTGCTTGATAACATTTAGATCCTTTATACTAATGGAATGCCTTGTAATTCCATACACACAGGTTTATAAATTTTGAAAAATACCTATACAGAAGAAAAATATGTTTCGTTTATAACTTGAACAATTGTGTGGAAAAGTGAAGGTTGTTGTGAGACCATGGCGGGGTTTCTAGGTCAGGGTTTCTAAGCAACTGTTACAGACACAGAGCTGGAAGCGAATAGATCGAGGCTAGCGGTTTTACTCAGAAGGGGACAAGAACTGACCCTCCATATGGTCAACGAGGGGTCCATTGGGACCCCTACCTTTAAACAAATAGTCATGCAGAAGCAGAAGCAGACAGCGCAGGAAGGAGTCAGAATTTCAGGATATGACAGGCTCAAGCAGAACAGCGGGAAAAATAAGGAGAAAAAACAAGGAGAGGTCAGAGAGCCCAGCAGCAACCCACAAGTCAAAGGAAAAGGAAATGAGGGTTTGGAGAACAGTGGAAAAAATGACACTACAGGACAAAAACTTACAGTTAATAATGAAAAACAGTCAAAGGAAAAGGGGGAACAAAAGGTAGGCTCCCAGGGGAAAGAAGAAACGGAAGGGGAAACCAGCTCGAACCCCAGCAGCAACCCAACAGCAAGCGGAACCTGCAAACCTAAAAAAGCAGATACCCTTAGAGTTGTCATAACTGATCCGGAGATCCAAGCATATCGAGAGCACATGGCAGAACATGCAGTCATTTGCAAGTTTATGGGCTTGTGGCCAACTGAAAGAGCATTATGTCAATGGATACGACAGCAATGGAAACCCAAGGGAGATGTGAAAGTACACTTAGGAGCAAAGGGCTTCTTCGTTGTAGTTTTTACCAACCTAGAAGACAAGGATAGAATTTTTGATGGAGGCCCGTACTTCTTAGCTTCAGTTGGTCTCTACATGCGACCATGGAAACCAAATTTTGTTCCAGAAAAAGAAACCTTCACTCAGGTACCAGTATGGATCCGCTTGTTTTCTCTTCCCATATACTATTGGGGTCTGTCTGCTCTGAAACAAATTGGGGATCAGCTGGGCACCTTTATCAAAGCCTCAGAAGCAACCATACAAAGAAAATACACCTCGTGTGTGAGAATATGCGTGGAAATGGATGTATCAGGTGCTCTACATGAGGGTTTATGGCTAGAGTATAGGGATGAGGATTACTTCCAAGCAATAGACTATGAACAAATTCCTTTTCGCTATCGAAGATGTCATGAGCATGGACATCTAATGAGGGAATGCCCTCTGAATAAACAAGAAGAAGTTACTAAGACAGAGCAAGCAAACAGAGGCAGAGATAACTTTGTAAAACCAAAGATAAGACAAAGAGCCAACCGAAGAAGAACAAACAGAATAGAAACAGAACGAGGTCACCACAGTAACACTTTTGAAATCTTAGAGTTAGATACAGACTCAGAGGATTTGAATAAAGTTCTAACTTCAAATGAAGGGCTAACAGGAAAAGCCGAGCAAACTATAAAAGAAACAGAAGAAGGCATTATTAGCACAGAAGTCCAAATGAAGGGACAAATAGAAGAGCCAGAGGAGGATACAGACATGCTTACCAGCGATGGAGGAAGCGATGACTTAGAGTTGGAGGAGGTTCTAGCACAGGAAGGGATGAACCTACCAGTCATGGCCGAGAACTGGAAAGCACGAGGCATAGAAAATGTACCGGAAGAAGAGATCAGGAAGGTCAATGATCTATTTATAGCAAGGCAGAAAGCGGAGTTAGAAAGACAAAGTAGAAAGCTAGGCATAGCAAAAGGAGCTGGGAACCACCCAAAGAGTCTGCTCTGCAACTCAACAAGCTCAAAGCAAAGGAAGAAGAGAGGCCGAAGAACAAGTGGTGAGGCTCTGCAGGAGCTAAGGATAATAATGATAAACTCAGGGAAGATGAAGGCTCTAAATGCCTTCCCATCTTACCAATAATTCTTCTAGTTAATCATGAAAATCATTTCATGGAATGCAAGAGGGCTAAACAGCCAAGCAAAGCAGAGAATTTTGAAAAGAAAATTTCAGAAAGAAAAACCGGACATCATATTCGTTCAAGAAACTAAATGCAGCAATACTAGCATGGCTAACATCAGTAAGAAGCTCGGCAATCACATAGAGTATATGGAAGTAGAGAGTCAGGGACGAGAAGGAGGTTTAGTCACTATGTGGGACTCGAGGATGATTCAAGTCCTCTCAGCAGAAGCAACCAAAGCATTCATAGCCGTGGAAGCCCAACCCACAGGTAACTCTGAATCCTTCTTATGCACAAATGTTTATGGACCGCAGAAGATAGAGGGTAAAATAACCTTTTTGAGTTCTCTGTTAAGTTTGATTTCTAGGCATCCATATTCCAAATGCATTATGGGGGGTGACTTTAACATGATAACTACCCTTCTGGAGAAAAAAGGGGGAATAAGAAAACTCAGTAAGGATGCGGAATTATTTACAAATTTCATTGACAATGCTAAACTGGTGGATATCCCACCAAAGAGTGGCACTTTTACATGGAATAACAGACGAGGTGGTGACAGGCTGATTGCCTCTCGTCTGGATAGATTCCTCATCTCTGAGAGCATCATTATGGATGGTATTCTAGTTGATTCAGACATCCTTCCAAGTGGAGGATCTGACCACTGGCCAATATCTTTAATAGCAGCTATCCATGGCACTCCAAGGAATAAACCTTTCAGATTCGAAAAATTTTGGTTGGAACACCCCAACTTCCTCAATCTAGTGGAGAAATGGTGGTCTGAACCTATGATTGGAAGGGGATCCAAAATGTTTATTCTTCAGAAGAAATTAAAGTACACTAAAGCCAAAATAAAAGAATGGAATATTACGGAGTTTGGAGATATTTTTAAGGAGAAAACCTTAATAGAAGATAAACTGGAACAAATACACAAAGCTTGGGCTTCAGGGCACAATAGCGAGGAGTCTGTAGAGCAGGAAAAAGCTTTGACTCATCAGTGGCATACACGCTGTCAGCAGGAAGAAACTCTCTGGAAGCAGAAATCCAGAATATGGTGGCTAAAAGAGGGTGAGCAGAACACCAAATTTTTTCACAGATCTGCTCTAGATTACAGGAGTGCGAATAAAATACTAGAACTCAAGGATGAGAATGGGGAAACTTTAAAAAATCACCAAGACATAGCGGCTCTACTCACTAGGCATTTCAGCATTATTGCCCAGGAACCACAAGCAAACAGAGAGGATGCTATAAAGGAGCTCATTACGGCCATTCCCAAAACTATTACCAACGATCAGAACTCAGCCCTCAGTAGAGAAATCACCCTAGAGGAAGTGGAAGAAGTAGTCAGAAGCATGTCAAGTGATAAGGCCCCGGGACCGGATGGTTTCACAATTAATTTTTACAAAGCTTGCTGGAACCTAGTGAAACATGAAGTTTGGGAAGTTGTAGAGGACTCTAGGTGATCTGGATCCATCCTCAAATCTCTTAATTCCACCTTCATAGCGCTTATCCCAAAGATGGAAGAAACAAACACTCCTGAGAAGTTTAGACCAATTGCTCTGTGTAATGTCATTTATAAAATCATATCGAAAGTTATAGCTAATAGACTGAAGCCAATTCTTCCTGGCCTCATATCAGAAGAGAAATCGAGGTATGTCGAAGGGAGACAGATATTAGATAATATTCTTCTAGCTCAAGAAATGATCTACACTCTTCAAACTAGAAAATTAGCAGGGATGTTAATGCAGCTTGATCTATCGAAAGCCTATGACAAAGTTAGCTGGCAATATCTAGAAGCCATTCTAGAAGCCTTCGGTTTTTGCAAGCAATGGATCAATTGGATTCTAGCCCTCAGTAAATCCTCCAGGTTCTCGATCCTTGTCAATGGATCCCCCTCTGCACCCTTTTCACCCACTCGTGGAATCAGACAAGGAGACCCTCTCTCACCCTTCCTGTTCATAATCCTCATGGAAGGACTCAGCAGACTCATAGCCAAAGCGAAAAGGGAAGGGAAGATCAAGGGACTTCAGCCTCTCCAATCCATTCCAGCTACCACACACCAACAATTTATGGATGATACTATGTTACATGGAACCCCCACAGTGAAAGAGGCTCTGGCGTTTAAGAAAATCCTTGATCTATTCAGCAAGGCATCAAGAATGGAACTTAATTTTTCCAAGTCCACGATTTTTTTCTTTCACACCCATCCAGCTATTCAGAAGCATCTCTCTAATTTAATTGGTTTCAGAAAAGGTTGTCTACCATCAAGATATTTAGGAGCACCTCTAACACTTAAACCCTGGAAAAAAGTGCACTGGGAGAAAATCTTGGCTAACCTGGAGAAAAGGTGTAAGCACTGGACGCACAGGGCACTTAATTTTGCTGGGAGATTAGTCCTCACCAAGGCGGTTCTGCAGGCTATCCCGCAGTACTTACTCTCCATGCTGTCGTCCCCCAAGGGCATCCTTCAACAAATTAGAACAATCCAAAGATCCTTTTTATGGAACGGGAATGGGGAAAAGAAAAAATGGGCGCTTGTGGCATGGCACAAACTCTGCAAACCGAAAATTTTGGGAGGCCTAAATCTGGTGGATCCTTCAATCATCAACATGACTTGTGGAGCAAAACTCTGGTGGAGATGGATAAAAGAGCCCCATCTTCCCTGGGCAAGACATTGGAAAGAGAAATATACCCCAGAGTGCAACAATCAGGATCTTATTAGACTTCAGGAGGTCCCTGAGGGTTCCCCCATATGGAATCTTGCTAGGAAAAATCGCAACTTGGTGCAGGAAAACAGTTTTTGGGAAATTCGAAATGGGCATTCAGCTCTTTTTTGGGAAGATGCTTGGCAGCAACTCCCAAAACTGGAAAAGCCAGAGCTCGCTCTTCTCAAGTAGAAATGCCAACAAGAAGGCCGATACAAAGTCCAACAGTACTGGAACCAGAATGGCAGGGATCCTAACTGGAGAGAATGGATAAACTTCAACTTCGACAACAGCAATGGGGAAAACGACAATACAAAGCATCTAATTGATCAACTTCTCAAAAGGAAGATAAGGAATACGGAAGAAAAGGACCAGCTTCGATGGGGAATGAAAGGTAGCGAAAACTTCTCACTCAAGGAAGTCAGGGAACTGATAGAAAATATAGAGCAGAGGGAGGTAACGCCTTCGAGTCATAAAGTGTGGGACAACCTGTTTTGGCCAAAAATCAAAACTTTCCTCTGGCTTTTAATGAGGAAAAAAACCTTGACGTGGGAAAATGGGTCTTCCAGATGCCCAATGTGCCTAGCAGAGGAAGAAACAATAAACCATTTATTCAATTCCTGTGACTGGGCATGTCATTTATGGAATTGGGCGGAGGGTATTTTGCTAAATTCTAACAGAAATAGGGAGTCCATCCAAGATACCATACAAAATTGGCAGAATAATTACTCAAAGAATCCCAGAGTCAACAACATTTGGAAAGTTATGCCAGGTTTCTTAACATGGACCATATGGAAGGAGCGTAACAGGAGAATTTTCCAAGATGAATACAAAAATATAGAGCATTCCATAGATACTATTATGATAAATATCAGACAGCTAATTCAAGTGAAAGTCAAAGCGGAACCTAATGAGCAGCCTTCGTCTAGTGACTTACGCATTTTAAAACTCTTCCAGCTGGACATCAACCAGAGCATGCCCACATCGAGAAGCCAGCAGAACCCAAATTCTGAGTCCAACAGTTGGAAATATCCGCCGGTTGGTTGGCTGAAGTTGAATTTTGATGGCGCGTCCAGAGGTAACCCTGGGATGGCGGGTATAGGAGGCATCATAAGAAACCATGAAGGAGACATTCTTCATATTTACTGCAAAGCTCTGGGAGAAGGGACGAACAATGAAATGGAGTTTGCAGCCTTAGAACAGGGACTACGGATTCTAAAAGACATGCAGAATTGTACAGCGGTGGTGGAAGGCGACTCAGCCCTGGTAATTTCTGTGGCAAAGAAAATCTATGGCGGAACCAAAGCGAGCAAAGCAACGAAACATTGGAGATTAGCAAAGGTGACGGAAAACATAGCCGAGTTAATCAGCGGTATGAGAGGGTTAGTCTTCCAGGCGGTGAGATGCAAGGCGAATGCGATAGCGGACCACCTAGCAAATCATGGCATCGACAACCAAAATAGGGAATGGGACAGCTGTTGGCAGCATGTGAACTGTCCAGACCTGAAGGAGAAATGCATCCAGCTGGCCAAACAAGACATGGAAAATGCCAACCGAGCTTAACCGGAAGGTGCTCGGCTTCCACGCTTTTCTATGATGGGGCACGCTGGAGTGGCTACGGATATTAAAAGTTGGCAGAGGGCAGAAGGACAGGTAATTCCGGTGCGTTTATGGCAATAGAAGGGGAATAAAGGAAACAAATCTAAAATGATGTGCCGCAACGATCACCGCCGCCACCACAGCAAGTTGGCGAACACTTGGCACTTTCTGATTAGAGAGAGAAGAGACAACATTTATGTCAAGGTTTTGATACATCACACGGAAAACACAGCTCTATGCAGTAACAATTATGTTAGTACATCCACGTCGTTTCGGGAGGATCGGGTAGTCATGGGCAATATCCTCCAGAACAATTATTTAACAGCGAGTAGAGGCAAAGGCACCATCAGCATTTTTCAGTGCATCGTTCCGGTTCATTTACGTTCGGCTCTCTGTGCCTGTTCTCACGTCGCAAGTGTTAAGCTAAGTATGGAAGGTGACGGCTGCCGCAGCATCACTGCGAACATGGAGCTCAAGACAGCGAGGGAAATGTACGAGACCAGAACCGCGTCGAAGAACAAGCGCAAATTGTCTGACCTGGAGGCTTCTGTGAAGGAAGAAGAGCGAAAGCGGTCTGAGGAAGATATAGCGCAGGAGGTTGATTGGCTTCAGGATCCTGGTACAGTAACCAAACGGGCCACACAGTTTGTGCGTACTCAGGCGGAAAGCTGGCGAGTAAAAACCCTGCTGGCGCGTGCTCTGGATTCGAGGGAAGACAGTAAGAAGCTGCCTCAAAGTGACCAGGTCATCCCTGAGGCCCAGATGAAAAGTTTATATGGCATTTATGAAGCTCTGGATTTCAAAATCACGGCGGTGCATGAGGTAGTAGATTCTCTGTCCAAGAAGATGACGGTGCTTATTAAGCTCCTCAGGCAGACGCTCAGTCCAGAAGCTCGGCAGACTGGCGGACCGCAGCAAGAGAATCAGGCGGAATGTCGCAGCTATCAATCCCTGCAAGCGAGAGCGGACAACCATGTTCTGGAATAGGCCTTGGACACAGCGAGCAGGTTCGGGAAGCCCCCTCAGTAATTCTATGTTGATGTTAATTCTCATCCGTCGTGACCGGTGGTTCATCTGTCTTGACCGGTTTTTTGGTCTCCCTAAGATCTGGGATTTTGTCATTTCTATAGTTTCTGCATATGGAAGGGCTGCGGTCTTCAGCTCAACCTCTCTTATTCTCAGGCGAAGTTAGATAGAAGGATTTGCTACCCTGCGTGGTGTGCAGTTAATAGTTTTTGGTTAGTTTGTATGGAAATTATGGCTTCTGGCTTGTTATCTTCAGGCCTCGATCTGCTATGGCAGATTTTTTGTACTATATTTTTACCCTTTTAATATAATCTTCTGACTTACACAAAAAAAGAAAAATATGTTTCGTTCAACTCTACAAATTTTTGTATCAAGATTCCATAATTTAAGTATTCTAAGGTTCAAAAAAAAATATAATTTAGGTATTCTAAGGTTTACAAGAAAAATATGTTTCATACCATCCTACAAATTTTTGTATTACGATTCTATAATTTAGGTATTCGAAGGTTTGGCTAACAAAGATATAAGTGCAAACTTTTGCATGAAAAATTACATGTTAGTGTTAGAAATAATACAAAATTCACATAGTTAGACACAATTTATATAAATAAAAATTATATATTTAGAAAGCTAATTCATTTTCCTATATTTTCTTTTAATGCCATCTTCGAAGTCATTGCATAAGTAACTCTAATCGACCCTCCATGTTAAGTTGTTTCTTTTATAGGTTTGCATTGCCACTAACGCATCATCACCAACATTGACACATCATCACCAACATTATCTTGCACCGACCATAATATAATTTGATGATGATGATTATGGTCCACTGAAATTAACTTTATTATATTGGAATTTAAGATAATTAAGGATGAGCTTTATTAGTTTTTCTTCGTTCTCACGAATTAATAAGCCATGAATGTCAACCAATATTACGAATATTGTGAAATTAAGACTTAATATTTCCATATCAAATGCAATCAAAGAGAAACTATTTCCCATTTTTTTCTTTTTATCACAGTTTATATAATGTTTGATGTATTTTCTAGTGCCTAGTTTCACTATAAAACTCATGAGTGTTCACTTTTAATTTATCGATGTTATGTTCTTCTTTCAACATGCTATATTAAAAATATATTTTTAATTCTCTATCTTAAGTTTAATGATTTCTTAATAATACACTTTCTAATTCTTTATTACACCACAATCTCTTTAAATTTAGTTGTGGTAGTTCTTTTAATGATATCCAAATTTTGTAGAAGAATCCTTTTTTATCCTTTATTAATTTTGCCAAAAAGAGCATTTATTGCACTCCCTTAAGTTTCAAATAGTTTTTTTAATATAATTAAAACCAACGCTTAAAAACCTCATATATTTAATGTTAATTATCTTATATTTATACATGAAATATTTAATTAAATATTATTCTTGAAAGCGAAAGTGTAGTTTCTAAAACAAGAATGTGGTGAAAATACTATTAGATAAGGTGTACTTCATTTAATTATGCATGAGATGGGAAATCTTTGAATCAATTTTTAGTTTCAAGCACAAGAATGACAAATTAATGTTAATTATGATTTACTTTTCCACCAGCCGTCGGTTCCATTCCCTTCCGTGGGAGTTTCTAACTCCTCATCGCACGTTGAAACAATTCCCTGTTGCAATGTTTCGTTTCGTTTCTAGACGATTACGGGGTGGCCATCTTCATTATCACCTTTAATCTCATAGGAACCTCTAGGTATTGCATTGAAAACCTTGCGCATCATCATGATTTTCAATCTTAAAAAAATGCAGGTTGGAAAGTAAGGACATCCATATTGGGTGTCGAAACACAAAGTTGGTAAATGCAACACTATTATGTTATTTCATTATTTTAAATTCTTTTTAATGCCTACATCTGGTTACTTATATTTATATTTATGCAGAAAATATTGGATTCGCTTCTTATTATTCTCTGCGAAACTAAGCTCTATTATATCTTGCTCATAAGCTCTATTATATCTTGCTTATTCACGTTGGATTCTTAAAAGGATATTATAGTTCTTACGAGGATACCTATGTCGCCACAACTACAACTACATCCGAGGCTCCGAAAGGAAGCACATTTGTGGCCTCCTCGATTTAAGGGTAGATTGTCTGTAATTTATCAGTATATCATGAATGGGTTGTGGTCTGTGACGAGTAGATTAATGCATAAGAGGATGGTAACATAATTCTTTTCTAATCCGGATATTTGTGTCAACGTTATTATTGTTTTTCAATAGTGTAGGTTTAACAAGTTGGGTTTTATATATTCCTTACATACAATATACCTGACGAAGGATTCACTTTATGTTAGAGTTTCATCTTTGTAATATCTATTTTATGTTTTTTCCAACGGGCATCTTTATAATATAACTTATATTTCTTTTAATGGGCATGTTTACCGTGGAAAGGTGTTTCTGTTCAACAAATAATTCTTTTGCGTATTTGAATGTGTGATTTTTATTGAAAGCATGTTATTAATCAATTATTTATAGAAACAAAACTATATAGAAATCATAAATTAAGTTAAGTATATAGAAATCACAGGAAACTATAAATGTGTGTTGACTTCAAAGGTCACAAGAGAATCATCTGTAATTCTTATTATTATTAAATATACATTATCATTTCCTATCATTTAAGTTTGGATATTTGTTTATCTTTCACTAAGAACAATTAATTATACAGATGAATTTCACTATATGCGAAACTAATCTCATACAACCACATTTACTATATAGATCGAGCAATCTACCAGAGAGATTAGCCACAAATAAATTATAATATAAGTGCTCAAATAGATCAATTGTTATCGGTTGGAATGAACACAATGTATCAAAGCATTGAATGGTGTTGGAAATGAACACAATGTATCCAAGCATTGAATGGTTAATACCTAGACGGAGCATTGTGCGCTAAGGACTTAAATGAACTAAACGAGCTCTGATAGTTTGTGGCTATTTGAAGGTCATTTTGAAATTTCCCTTATTCCTCCCGGTAGTTCGTTCGAGGATGCCTGGTTTGATAAAGATCTACCAACATGTGAGCCAATTTCCATTCAATAATAAGCAGTCAAACGGTCAATAGGTTTAGTAGTTGTTGTATGAATCCTATAGGGATAGGACCTAGAAGCTTTCGACCGTGGCTCAGGCGATATATTTTTCTTTGAGTAAGAATGATAGGTGACATTTTAATTTTATTTATTTTCTTTTCTTTTATTTAATATTTTTATCCAACAATTTTTTTGTTTCGTACAGGAAAGTATTTAAATATACAATATTATGGGCAGTATAATATTTTTTTATTTAAATAGTGAGCATATCAATACTTAAAAATAAACGTACTTCATTAGCTTTTTAATGTTGCAGTCATTTCCAAAACGTTTTGACACCTATTATGATGAAAGTCAAACAAAGGCTTCTATCTCTGAGACTGTTTGCTCACCACCGCAGGTGTATGTTATTCAATAAGTCTGTTGGGCTGGAATAATATGTTATTATATTCTCAACAAATATATAAAAATTTTAGATAAGTTTTAAAGAGTTAGAAGGTTAAAAAATGTGGAGTGTTTTGATTGAGAACTTTTTTTTTAAAGAGGATTATAACTAGTTTTTAGTAATTTAAACATAATATAAATTCAATTATTTTCAAAGCTTATCAACATTTCAAGTGAGTGAAACAAAATATTTTTAATCTATTTAATATATTCCATGAGAGAGAAAATGCACTAATGTAATATAATTAAGTTAATTAATTGAAATATGTAATTTTATTGATAGCAAAGAAAATACTACATTTCTAAAATCCATGACTTTGTTAGCATGAAGTAATTTCAAGTTCTTTTTCATTGCAATTCATTATTTCTATAGAGTGTAAATAGGTATAATATTTTTAACAATTTAATACTCAATCTTTCATAAACAAATTGTGCAAGTGGAAATAAAAAATACTAATTCAGTAAGTGTGATTTAACACCAAAATCTTAAATATATTGATGATGATGATGGTGGTGGTGGTTAACGTCCACTGAGATCAAATTGGTCTATCGGACCTATAATTTTCTTAGTTTTTAATTATCTAGCTCCTCATTTTTCTTGGCAAGATTGGTGTTGTAGGTTTCTTTTTTTCTCTACAGTCTTCCAACTTCCTTTATCTTGCATCTCCTTCATCTCTTCTGGTTCTTGGGACATTGGTGTCTTAGCTTCACGGTCTATTGTGTTCGTCCTTTTGAAGATAGTCGGAGAAGAAGTTTGGTCTAGGAGATCTGCTTCGCTGTTAAATGAAGATTTATTTTGTGCGGTATTCGAATCCTCATAACTGTTGATTTGTTGGGCGGAGCTGTCTCCCTGCTTGTCTTGAGAGTTGTTTCTTTCTTTCTTGATTTATTGTGATTCAGAGTTTTCTCTAGAGTATTCTTCTTTGATGACAATGTAGTGTTCTTTTTGTGCTCCTTCCCACCATGTAGATCTGTGGTGGCTTTTTCTAGCAGAATTTTTCTGGGAGGCTTTTGGGCAATTTTTGGCTAGATGGCCTGTTTCAAAACAGGATCGACATTTGAAGAGGACACTTTCATAATCCAATTTCTGGTTCCACACATAGTCTTTACTTATTAGGTTTATTTCAGCTGGGAATTCGGCGCTGAAGTCCATTTCCACACAGATGCGTGCATAGGTAGTTCTGGCATATTCCTCTGTTTCTGGGCATCTGCAGTAAAATTTCCCAATTGCATTTCTAATGGCTTTTAGCGAGGAGAGATTCCAGAGATGCAAGGGTAGGCTTGGAAATCTCACCCAAACTGGTGCTGAGGTTATGACTGCTGTAGAGGGATCGAATGATGGGCTCCATGGCTTCATAAATAGGCCTGATTTTTCCCAAAACCAAGGACCGAAATCTAGAATACATTGTATGCTTTCAGGATTTTCAAAATCTACTATAAAGAAACCCCTAGCACAAGGGTAGATATTAATTTCATCAGAAATGACAGGCTTCCATACCTTCGAGATCCAATTATGGAGGGCTGTCAGGCGTGGCCAAAAACCATTGAACCGGGAGAAGAATGAACTTTCGGAAAACTTCAAAGCCTCATCGAGTGAGGCCTAGACCACCTAGACAGTGGGAGTTGGGGCTTCACTGACGATATGGGCAAGAGTTTGCCCTCCAGAAGCGGATGAGCCAGCAGCTATTTTCGTGAAGCTGGGAGCCATATTTTACTTGCCCATAGAACCCAACCGCAGAGAAATAAGGTAGAAGATAAGATTAGATCTAGATCTAGCCGCAGAAGATTAGATCTAGAACCTAGCCGCCTAGATCTAGATCTAGCCGCAAAAGATTAGATCTAGAACCCAAAATGTGCAAACAGACTTATTCATTCAAAATTTTCAGATGTCGGTGACTAACCAAATCTCACCTAAACAACGAGTGCAGATAAGAATTATTAAACCTGCGAGATAGACAGATCCGTTCCAGAGCCCGGAGATTCATAAAAAAGTAGACGTTTTTTCCAAATTAGGCAGAGTTACCTGCAGAACCAGTAGGCAGGGCGGAGCCGAGATCCAGCACTCACGGGTGCAGTTCCGGATCCAATCGGAGATTAGACAGATCCTCCGGAGTTACCTACAGAACTAGTAGGCAGGGTCACAGATCGGTTATTCACCGAATTCGTTCAAAAAGTGTGTCATCGATTATCTCATTCATTTTATTTTATCTTTGAAATGGAAGACCAAACACAAAGATCAGGAGAACGGGGCAGATCAAGCTCGAGAATATCTATGAAGCAATTTCCTCACATAACTAGAAACATAAACACTGCTATGGAGTTGTTGCTACATACTCCAATATTAAATACTAATATATACCCAAATATTAGTATTATTATTATTATTAGACACCAAATTAGTGTATGAGACCCCCTTTGTTTGTGGGACAAGGGACCCACCTCCGCGCAACGATTTGACTGCTAAGTCTACGAAGGCATACATACTCCAGTGCCTCTCCCCTCTCGTTTTGAACCTATAACCTCTTAGGAAAAAACACATGCTCTGAACCAATAGACCCGCTCAAGCTTTATAAACCATTATAAATCCAATATTATAAACTTCACTACCATATATTCTAATAAACCTATATATTAAGCCATAATTTTATATCACCCCTATAATTATAAACTCAATATTATACTCAAAGTTTATTCGCCCATAAAATCAACGTTATAATTCACTAAACTTTATTCAACCATGGTTTAAATAGGTTTAAGGTTAATATTAATAAGTTCGAGATTAATATTAATAAGTATAAAATTTAATAAGTTTAAAGTAACTTTATTCACCCATGATTTAAATAGGTTTAACGTTAATATTAATAAGTTCAAGATTAATATTAATAAATATAAAGTTTAATAAAATCAATATTAATAAAGTTAATATTTATATTACTTTTTAATAATTCTAATATTAGAATTAATATGGATAAGTTTATTAATTTTAATATTAAGGTTAATATTTATATTTATATTTACATGAGTCTTTAACAATATTTATATTACTAATAATAAGGTTAGAATTAATGATAAATTTTAATTATTTTATTAATAACATTGAAAACTTCCCCAGATGCGGGTGTCATTAAGTTAGACAATGGTGAGCCACATGCCCAGCACGGGCTGCCACGTGAGGATCAAGGGCCTTCAATGCCTCTCGCCGTCGAGACTGCAGGCCGGGAGAAGCATAAGGGCAGTCTTAATGAGGGCGCTGGTGGCGATGGCAAACCAGCAGAGCGCATTCAATGCGGGCAAGTTCCGAGGGAATGATAATGGGTTTAAGAATGATGGAATGTTGGGGAGCGGAATTCAGTGTGACGAGAAGGATACTCAGAACTCTGAGCGTAGATGCTGTGATTTGGTTGCTGAGAGCTCGGACGTGGTCCGCTCCATGCTTGTTTTTACTGGTCTTTGTCTATGCTCAATTGAGCTCAGCCTCGACCCAATTTGGGGACAGCAGGCTTCAGGAAGGGAACGCAACAACAGCAGGCCCTCCTCTGCTCTGGAACAGGATAAGGAATTTGAGGATTACATGGTGCGGCTGCAAGAAAGGATGCCTTGCAGAAGAGGCTCAGGGCGTGGAGAATCCTCTCGTCCCCCTACAGTGGATGTCCACCATCACTGCTGCTGCTGCTATTGTTACAGAAGGGCAGGAGCCACCCCAATTCCAACTAGTCAGTTTCTGGAAGCTGGTAGCTCCAATGATGGAGCACCCATGCTCCCAGCGTTTGGCTCAGTCACTTTTACACTGGGTAGCTCCAGGGACAATGCTGGAATCAATGCACACATCTCAGTGCTTTTCACCAAAATTCCTGAGGAGAATGAGGAAGAACCGCCACTGGTACCTGCTGAGGATCGTTCAGAGAGCAACAAGGGGAAGCGCCCAATGGGGGAGCCATCGAATGCAGAGGACAATTCAGAGAGGGAGCCTCAGCAAGCCCCCTTCCGAGCTCAAGAACAAGAGTCGCCAGCCCATGCGCAGGATCCCATGGCTGTGCGGGATGGCATCCCAGAGGGACAAGGATGGTGTAGAATTCTGGAAGAAAAACCAGAGGACTAACGCACAACGGCACGCCCTCGCATTGGCTTCCTTCGCTCAGGCTGGGTACGGGGTCTTGGTTAATATCAGGTTTTCGTCTTATGTTTTGGTTTGTTTCCTTCCTGCTCTGAGTCATGCTATCGGCTACTATAGTCTTGCTAGGTTTGGCGTCTCATGCCTGGTATACGTCTTATGTCTATGCTTGTTTCTTGTCTGTTCTGTGTTATGTTCTCGGCGTCTATAGGCTTTCTGGGTTGTGTGTCTTCTGTGGGATGCCCCTGCGTGGGCAGTTTTGGTGCAACATTGAAATATCACCGAGTCATGAATATTGATCTAGTCTGGATATATCGCCCTGCGAGGCAGAAGTTTGAGAATGATAGAGTCACCCAAGGAGCCACAGTTGGCCCTGGGCAGACAGTCTTTTTGGATGTAAAGTTCACCTGTATATATTAATACAAATTAGTTAGTGTTGCTGAGAAAAAAAAAATAACATTGAAAACTTAATAATGTTATTTAAATCTTAGAAAATTTATAATAATATAATAATAACTATATATTAATTTATAGTTATATCAAGAGTAAATGTTAAACGTACAGAGCGTTGCTAGAGTTTTACTAATCCGGGTTTAAACAAGAACGTAATAAAATACAGAGATAACCATAAAGACAGATATGCAGCGGAAATGATACCTCATTTCATTACTGTAAAATACTAAAATATGCTTACAAACAGAAATGGAAATAAACCAGCTAGGGCGATGCTAGCTTATCTCTAAGAAGAGATCTGGTGGCTACATGCCTCTGAACTGTCTTACAATGAGGCTCGAAGGCCTATTTACTGTTGAGAAACAATGGAAAACCCTTCACATTCGAAAACCTAACCATAGAAGATGAAACGCCAAATTGTGGGCCCCGTTTTTGGGTAAGTTGGTACATCAACTTCCCGGGGTCGTGAATTGGTTGTACTATCTCCGTTTGATGTGCATGATAGCCCGTTGGAAAGATCTCTCCGAGGACTATGACGGAAAAGATGATTTTTTGACAGAAAAATCGCTGGCGGTAGATTTCCCAAAAAACGTCGTTTAGGGCCTCAAAACGGCTCCGGAAGTTTAGGACCCGAAAAACTGCTAAAAATAGTAAACTGTGCTATAATTAAGGAAACTGAAAAAAATCTGTAAGAAGCACTAGAGGGGATCCAAGTGGAATTAGCAGGTGGCCACCAATATCCACCTGGATCATTCCTCCCCCCTTAGGAAGCAATGGTCCCCATTGCGTTGAGTTCCTCCATGAGATGAGGGAACTTCTGCTGCACTTGGTCCCTGGTGAGCCACTTTCCCTGGTGAAGGAGTTGTCCTGCTTTGACAACTTGATACAGTTGGATATTCTACTGGCGAGTGTTCTTGATCTGTGTGTCCATGATCCGATCAGTTGTAGCTTGTTCCATGCAAGCTGGATTTAACTCTGTGGGTGTGAGTTGTTCTGCAATGTCGGACGTGTCTAGTAATGGTGGAAAGTATGGCCGAAGGCGGTCGACATTGAACATCGATTGCAGGCCAAGGAATGGGGGAATGCTGAGCTCAAATGCATTGTCTCCCACAGCCTTGGTAATGGTGTAAGGGCCATATCGGAGTGGTCTGAGTTTCCGATAGGCTCCGGTAAGGCGTTCCTTTTGCAAATGCAACCAGACTTTGTCGCCCACTTGAAACTTGTGTGGCACCCGATGTTGATCATGTCGCTGCTTGTACTTGGCATTTGATTTCTCCAGGATGTCATGGACCTGCTGGCGAATATGTTGGATGTGCTCAATGAAGTTGGTTGCCTTATCTGTTTCGGACTGGACATGAGCAGAATCTGCATGAGTAGCTGCAAATGGCATGGCCACATCGATGGGACATAGTGGCTGGAATCCCAATCCCACCTGAAAAGGGCTGTGGCCAGTCGAGTTGTGGAGAGCCCGGTTGTAGCTATGCTAAACATAGGGGAGGCTCTCGTCCCATGTGCGTGGATGCTTTGAGTTGTACATGTGCAGAATGTGTATGATCATCCTATTGACAACCTCTGTCTGGCCATCAGTTTGAGGATGGAAGGCTGTGGACTTAGTGAGTTTGGTGTCCAGCATCGACCAGAGGCTAGACCAAAATGTACTGAGGAACCTGCTGTCCCGATCTGAAATGATAGACTGTGGGATCCCAAAGTGTACCCATACTCGTTCAAAGAAGAGTTTAGCAGTGGCTTCTGCTATGATATTCTTCTTGCAGGCCGCCATAATGGCCATCTTCGAGAACCTGTCGACGACCACAAAAACACAGTCATTTCCATGCCTAGTGGAAGGGAGGCCTGACATGTAATCAATGGAGATGGATTCCCAAGGTCAACTAGGGGTAGGCAGCAGGGTATAGAGGCCTTGCTTCTTGATGGTCGATTTGGCAATGGCGCAAGCAGTGCATGATCTGATGTACTTCCCAACATCCTGTCGAAGATTCGGCCAATAGAAATATTTCTGCAGTACTGCCACCGTTTTTTCGACCCCAAAATGCCCAACGGCCTGACTGTAGTGTGCTTCCCAGATCATCTTGGCACGCTCGCTTGAAGGAACACAAAGGTGACCCAGATGACATAACAGGTCGTCCTGGAGGTGAAAATCTGGAACATGCTGACCCTCCAAGAGTGTCTGGTATGTGTGGCTGAATTCCGGGTCGCTTTTGTAGAGCAGTGGCCAATCAGAAGTCTCGTGCCCACAAGAGTTGAGCACAGTGGTTAACGCCATGATCGGTGGTCAACTGAGGCAATCTGCAACATTATTGGTGCTACCCTTCTTATACTTGATATTCAAATGGAACTGTTGCAGGTATGTGGACCACTTATGATGGTGATCATTCTGCAATTTCCCTTGGGTCTGTATGAACTGTAGGGGTCGGTGGTCTGTGTGGATGACCGTTTCCTTCCCCAAAATGTAATGCTTCCATTGTCGGCAGGCCTACACAATGGAATACATCTCTTTGTCATAAGTGGGATACTTCCGGACTGTGTCTGAAAGTGTCTCACTGTGATATGCCACTGGATGCCCGTGTTGAGTAAGGACTACCCCAATAGCATAGTCAGAGGCATCTGTCTCGACCTCAAATGGTTGTTGCAAGTCTGGTAATGCAAGAACTGGTGCTGTGCAGAGTCAATCTTTCAACTCTGTGAATGACTTCTGTTGAAATTTAGACCAAAAAACTTTTGCTTTCGCTCCTCCCTTGGTGACCTGACTCAAGGGCCAAGTGATATGAGAAAATCCCAACACGAACCTGCAGTAGAAGTTGGCAAGGCCTAGAAAGCTGCGAAGCTCTGTCAGAGTGGTTGGAGATGGCCAATCCCGAATGAATTGGATCTTGGCTGGATCCACATGCACCCCCCGTTCATCAATAATGTATCCCAGATACGGAACCTGGGTCATGTCAAAAGTGCATTTCTCCAAATTGGCACATAACTTGTGTTGTCGCAGTGTTTGGAGAACCCGTCGGATGTGGTGGAGGTGCTCTTCCCAAGTCTTGCTAAAGATCAAGATGTCATCCAAGTATACCACTACAAATGAGTTGGTTAATGGCCGCAAGATGTCGTCCATTAACCTCATGAAGGTTGCAGGAGCATTCGTCAATCCGAAAGGCATAACCAACCATTCGAAAAGGCCCTCCTTGGCTTTGAAGGCAGTCTTCCACACATCGGAGGGTTCGATTGGTACCTGATGATATCCTGACTTCAAATCGATCTTGCTGAAATACTTTTCCCGCTTTAGTTGGTCCAGGAGGTCATCAATCCATGGGATTGGGTACCTATTACAGACAGTGATCTTGTTTAGCGCCCGATAGTCAATACAGAGTCTCGAAGTCCCATCCTTCTTTTGTACCAGAACAATCGGGCTCCCACAGGGCGATGAAATTGGACGGATGTGACCTTTTTGCAGCAACTCCTAAATCTGACTCTTGATTTAATCGTTCTCTAGAACAAAGCGTCGATAGATTGGTCCATTGGGCAGCGGTGAACATGGGGTCAGATCAATGGAGTGCTTGACCTGACAGTGCAGAGGAACCCCTGCGGGGGAGGTGAAGATGTCCTCATACTCCTCCACGACCTTGTCCATCTATAGTTGTCGTGCGGAGGGGCCCTGTCTGGAGGTCTTGGCCACCGTCTTCTTCTTTACTTGAGGGCGTATCATCAGGAAAACAAACTTCCCGGTTTTGGAAATGAGCTTACTACATTGTTTTGCAGCAACCAAAGAGATGGCTGTAGGCGGTGCTACCTCTTGTATCCTGTACAACCTATTTCCCAAAGTAACAATAACAGCACGGGTCCTTGACTCATACACAGCATGTCGCTTCCACAAGTATGGTTTTCCTAATAACACATCACAAAATTCAAGGGGAGCAATGTCACACAATACCTCATCCGTGAAGGGCTTGATGTTGTATGGAAGGCGACACTGTTGGCTCACGCGAAGATCCCGTCGTTGGTGCAGCCACCCAATGGTGTATGGTTGTGGATGTGCTATGGTCGGTAAGCCCAGCCGTTTCACGACCTCTACCGAAATGAGGTTCTTTTGGCTCCCGCTGTCGACAATGAACTCTATCGGGGAGCCCTTTACCCGCATCTTGGAGTGGAAGAGATGCTCCTCCTCCTCTAGATCTTCAGGTTCCTCCTTCTGGATCTTCGTGGTGGCAATGGTGGCGTTGGGCTCTGCATCAATAATCTGCTTCCCTTTGTCATTCCCCTTATCGGGTTCTGACTCAGAGTCAGAACATGCATCTAATTCTGAAACCTTTAGCTCGGCCACCAGTGACTGCTTGGCCCGACACTCACTTGTGCTGTGAGTGGAGCTCTTATGGAACTCACACCACTTTCCGGTGTCCTTTTTCGGCTTCGCAGCACTGTTCTTTGCTTGCAGCTTTGTCGGGTTGTCTTGGGCCGCCCCGCCTTGGCTTTGTCCTTTGTTCTGCAGTTTGGGGGCACCTTTCCCTTGTTTCGGATTCACAGACCCAAAGTCTCGCTTCTTCTGTTTAAACTTTTGCTCAACCTTGACGACATATCGGTATGTCGTGCCGAGTGAGGAGATGTTCAGCAATTCTATTTCTTCTTGGATGTACTTGTGCAGGCAGCCACGGTATTTGAGTACCAAATGCTGCTCTGTATCCTTGATTCCCAACTTTGTACGAAGGGTATGGAAAATATTGGTAAACTCTGGTACGTCTTGGTCCCTTCCCTGTTTGGTCCACTTTATGTATTGATCCTCATAGCTTCCGGCAGGGTAGTACTGCTCCTTGATGGCATCTCAGAATGAATCCCAAGTCGGTGCGACTGAAAATAGTGAACCTGTACTTTCATCCTTCTGCTTGCAGTAGGTTTCCCACCAATCCTTGACATGTGGGGCTACTTTGAGAAGAGTGAAAATAATCTTTTCCCGACTGGAAAAACCATGAACAGAAAAATAACCCTCTAGCACATTTAACCATTTATCGACGGCATCTGCGTCTATCTGACCCTCGAATATGGGGATTTCAAAATTAACTTGTACCTTAAATGGTGTGGCATTTCCAGAGTTGCTATTGGAAGCCGATGCGTCGCCCCTAGGTAGCCGCTGAAGGATTTGGGCAAAGTTGTCCATCATTGCATTCCTTTGTCGCTCGAGGGCTTCTTCGAGCAACATTTTGATAGGATCTTTCTTTTCATCTGCCATGGGAGGCCGTCGGGATTTGCGAGGCTGGTCTTGCAAATATTCGACCAATTCAAGTCCTAACTCCTTATATCCCGACCTCGTTGGGGACATGCAAAGAAAAACAGAGAAGAAAAGCAGACCGCTCTGATACCACTAATCCGGATTTAAACAGGAACACAATAAAATATAGAGATAACCATAAAGACAGATATGCAGCAGAAATAATACCTCATTTCATTACTGTAAAATACTGAAATATGCTTACAAACAGAAATGAAAATAAACCAGTTAGGGCAATGGTAGCTTATCTATGAGAAGAGATGTGGTGGCTACATGCCTCTGAACTGTCTTACAATGAGGCTTGAAGGCCTATTTATTGTTGAGAAACAATGGAAAACCCTTCACATTCCAAAACCTAACCCTAGAAGATGAAACGCCAAATTGTGGGCCCCGTTTTTGGGTAAGTTGGTACATCAACTTCTCGGGGTCACGAATTGGTCGTACTATCTCCGTTTGACGTGCATGATAGCCCGTTGGAAAGATCTCTCCGAGGACTACGACGGAAAAGACGATTTTTAGTTAGAAAAATCAGTTGCGGTAGATTTCCCAAAAAACGTCGTTTAGGGCCTCAAAACTGCTCTCGAAGTTTAGGACCCGAAAAACTGCTGAAAATAGTAAACTATGTTGTAATTAAGGAAACTGAAAAAAAAAAAACTGTAAGAAGCACTAGAGGGGATCCAAGTGGAATTAGCGGGTGGCCACCAATATCCACCTGGATCAGTTTTAGATATGGTAAGGTTTATAGTCATATGAATTCACATTGTTTCTCTATATTCTTCTTGCCCACATAATGGACAAATTGTTGTAATGCCACTCTACGGCTGATTGGGCATATGTCAAACCCTCTTGAGGGAGGGGGATCTCCCCCCTCCTTCAAGTATATGGTAACCGACACTCATCGCCTTTCAAATCATATGTCCTCTAACACATGGAAGCATAAGGCTAAGCAATAGATTTGCCAATTCTTGGAGCTCAATGGAAATCTAGAATGTGGGTTCATTTCCTCCCAAAGGTAGCAAAAAACTTGTGAGTGGTGATCCCTAATCACCGCGTAAATAAATCCCAACAATTTATGCAATATCATGCAATAATATGTAAATTTATGAGCATTTGGTGTTGAAAATGCAACAATAAAATCCCAATTTAATTTTTTCCTTGAATTAAATTAGGAATTAAATTGTAATTCCACATCTCATGACAATTTTTATTAGTTAACTAAGTTAATTTGACTTAGTTGTCCCAGTTAATTCGATTTGAAGGTCTAACTATAGTCATGTAGAGTGTCTCCTACTTTATAGGAGCCTTGGTTGAGTTTATTTTGAGTTGTAATTATTTAATTCAGTCTAACTAAGTTAAACTTGTCAAAATAGTTCTAACTAATGGAGGAATTAGTGGGAGATATTATAGTGGGGACTTGCAATGATCAACTAGTAAACTGAAGATTCACTCATAATTAACTCATGCATGTTAATAAGAGAAAGACCCAGTTGAGATTGGAGTTCAAGGACAACGTACTATCACTTGTATAATCATCTAAATTGTACATGTGGTGCATGAAATCAGAGGAAGGAATACGAGGATTGCACAATTCATATTTGTGGAATTTCCCAATTAATTATGGGTTAATTCCCAAGGAAATTACACAAGGAAATAGAAGCCTGGCATGCAATAGAATTGGCTTGAGCTTGTCTTCGAAGTGGTGAGATAGATAGAGATAGTGCAAAGGTTGCTCAGGCTTGAGCGAAGCATTGTAATGTTCTCATATTTTCTGATTAATGAAATATACAGAGAGCACGGTTTTTATTTGTGGCTTTCCCCAAAAAATTATTGTGTTAAGTGTGATTGAATTCTTTCTCTTTTATGCTTCGTGATTCCATCGATCATTTATTGTTTCCGCTAATGAGTAGAGTAGATTAAATTCAATTGTTTTAGCATATTAAAATCTATATTTTGAATCAACAAGGAATTTCTACATGGTGTCAGAGTTGAAATCACTATAGAAGAGGAGAACACGAGTTTGTCTTTTACAGGAGAAATCCAATTTGTAGTATCATACTTCAAAGCCAACAAAATGTCATTCTACAGATTGAGACTCGAATATTCCCTTGAGGGTAGTTCAAACTGTATTTTTTGGAAGTACAGGATGGAGGTAGTGTTGGAAGACAACAGGCTTAAGGAATGCATAGGAAAAGATATTCCTAAGCCAGTTGATGCTCAATATCTGGAAGAGTAGAGAAATCAATATGGAGAAGGGAAACACAATACCGAAGTACTTGACCAAGTTCACCCAATGTTGGGATGAACTTGGAAGTGTCGATGTTATAGTTGTTGAGGAAGATATGATGCACTTAAAAATTCTAGGCCTTCCCAAGGGTTGTCACAGATACCAAGACTCAGTTAATGGGAGGGAGAAGCTACCATACTAGGAGTGATTGTGGGTCGACTTGGTACAAGAAGAGATTCTGTGGAACACCAGAGATGGATCCTTAGATGGAAAGGAAAAGAAAGGGAAGGGGAAGTCATCCCATTCCAAATCATATTTGAGTTAGGACGGAAATAAGAAGGACATGTTGAAGATTAAATTCTTTCACTGTCATGAGTTGGGACACTAGGCTACAAAGCGTAGGCATAATAAGGTCGATAAGAAGCCCTTAGGAGGAGCGGAAAGTGAGGCTCTTTCTTCACAATTTGAACTATATTGCATTCTCATCGCTTGCATGGTGACATCAGTGATGGGTAATGTATGGTAGCTGGATAGTGGAGCCTCATTCCATATGACTGGCAACAAAGAGTTCTTCGGTGACCTGGAGGAGAAGTAACTCTAGATGCACATCAAGATGGGAGACGATGGGAGGTATAACGCGATTAACATTGATAATTTTACCTTTCATAGGGAGTCTGGTTCTCCTCTCACATTCAAATATATCATGTATGTTTTGGGTTTCAAGACGAATTCTGTTTCAGTTGCCATGTTGGAGGACCATGGCTACGATATGATATTTAGCAAGGGAAAGGCTTTCCTTCATCACATAGCCTCAATTCAAGTGAAACAGATAGGGGTTCAGGTGGAAAACCTCTACAAATTGGATGTAGAAGGTTGTGCTTCTTTGAGAACAAAATCAGAGAAGGTGTAGAGCCGAGACATCAATGAGTTGTGGCATATAATATTAGGTCACTTTCACCATGGAGCTTTGAAGATCGTGACAGTAAATTTCTAGAAGACTTCCCAAGGGTACACTAGAGTAGAGAGGCACATGCTAAGGGTGTACATTGGGGAAGTATACCAAATCTTCCTTTCATGATAAAGACAATCGAGTGCAATTGATCCTTGATAGAGTTCACACAGATGTTTCTATACCATTCTCGATAGCATCCACAACCAAGAACAGGTATTATGTAATATTTGTTTATGATTTTTCTTGTAAGTGTTGGATTTTCTTCATGTAGAAGAAATATCAAATGTTCGCTAAATTTTGTGAATTTAAATAACTTTTCGACAAAGATACTGGTAGGAAAGTTAAATCTCTTGGAAGAGATAATAATGTATGTGTCAAATGAATTCAAGAACTTATGTTCATCAGAAGGCATTTGATGGGAGTTAATAGCACCTCATAACCCACAACAGAATGGGGTGGCTAAAAGGAAGAACAAAAGTATTATGGGAGCTGCATAGGTGATGTTACATGATTAAGGCCTACCATTGCACTTGTGGGCTGAATCATGAAACACAACTATTATTTGTAGAACAAAATCCCTCATCGAATTCTTGGGATGAGTACACCAGAAGAAGATTTTTCACGTAAGAAACCATATGTGGAACACTTCAAGATCTTTGGTTCATCAGTCTACTATCATGTTAACAAGGATGCATGAAAAAATCTAGAGCCAACAATTGAGTTGGGAAAATTTTTGGGGTACACTGATACACCTCACAACTATCAGGTGTACCTATCATCCAACAGGATGACAGCGGTTCGTAGAGATGTGAATTTCGATGAAGAGAAGGCTATTAGATGTTCCCTTAAGAGGGATATTTAGTTACATGCAGATGAGAATATTTTAGCTCTAAAGGAGGAACCTCATGATGATGTGGAGGAACCACATGTAGAGGAGCAGAGAGTGGAAGCACCCTCTCATACAAAGACTTCCAAATATGGAAGGAAGTGCACTATAAAGGATGACAAATTGATGCATGATACTAGAGAGAGTGTGGGAACACCAACATCACAGCGAAGGTAGAGGAGGTCACTAGATTAGTACACTATCTACATGGCTCTAATGAGAAAGAGTTTAGAGGTTGAGCCATCCTGATTCAAGGAAGTAGTGCAGCAACTACTATGGGTTAATGCCATGGTTGAGGAGTATGACTCCATTATCATAGGTAGTGTTTGGGAAGTGGTCACAAGACCAACATGCAAGTTAGTGGTGAGGTCCAAATGGCTTTTCAAGGTAAAGTGAGTAAAAGACGGGAGTGTGGTGAAACAGAAGGAAAATTTGTGGTGAGAGGGTTCATTTGGGTGGAGGGAGTTGATTACAAGGAGACCTTTTCTCCAATAGCAAGATACTCTTCAATCATATCTATTCTAGCACTGTCAATGTAGATGGGATGGAAGATACATCATATGGATATGAAGACAACATTCCTCAATGGTATGATTGAGGAAGAGATGTATATTGAGCAACCAGAAGGATTTGAGACCTTCAATAGAGATTAGCATGTGTGCAGATTCAAGCGAGTGTTGTATGGACTAAAACAAGCACCCTATGCTTGTTACACCAGAATTGACAGTTATTTCAGCGGGTTGGGCTTCACCAAAAGTGAAGCAGACACAAACCTTTACCATATTGTGGTTGAAGGTAAATTAGTGATTACATTATTATATGTCAATGATTTGATTCTAACATGTGATGAGAAGCTGATAAAATCTCGGAAAGAGGATCTTGCAAGAGAATTCGAGATGAAGTACCTAGGGCTCATGCATTACTTTCTTGGTATGGAAGTATGGCAAGGAGATGGGGAAATTTTTGTCTCTCAAGAAAAGTATGCCAATGAGATACTGAAGAAGTTCCACATAAAAAACTGCAAACCCATGGAGACTCCTATAGAAAGTAATTGGAGGAAGGAAGATGCTACTTTAGGTGAAGTAGTGAAGGCTACTATTTATAGATAGCTTGTGGGTTCACTTATATATTTGGTGAACACATGATCAAACATGTGTTTTACAGTTAACCAGCTTAGTCAAGCCATGATTAAGCCAACCAAACTTTATTGGAAGGCAGCTAAACATTCATTGAGATACATCGGAGGCATGACTAAGTTTGGTCTTTGGTATAGACAGATAGAGGCAGTGGAGCTTCAAGGCTTCATAGATGAATATTGGGCAGTAGTTTCTTGGTATAAAGGGAAGCAGATATTAGTTGCACTCAGTTTGGCAGAAGTATAGTACATGGTTGCTAGTCAAGTAGCTTGTGAGGCTATCTGAATGAGGAAGGTCCTTGCTGGGTTATTTTGTCAATAGATGGATCCTACAATGATTTACTATGACAATCAAAGTTGTATCAAACTCTCTGAGAATCTTGTCTTTCATGATTGGTCCAAGCGTGTCGACATCTGGTATCACCATCTACGAGAATATGTGCAGAGGTAAATCATGTTGCTGGAGTACATTCCTACAGAGGAGCAGGATGCAAATATTTTGATAAAGGCATTGCTAAGATGCAAATTTGAGTTTCACGGAGGTAGGATCAGGGTAGAACATAATCCCTTTCTTCTTGAGAGGGAGCATTGAAAATGCAACCAGAAAAGCCTCATTTAATTTTGTTCTTGAATTAAATTCAGAATTATACTATAATTCCACATATCATGACAACTTGTATTAGTTAACTAAGTTAATTTGACTTAGTTGGCTCAGTTAATTCAATTTGAGGGTCTAACTAGAGTCATGTAGAGTGTATCCTACTTTATAGGAGCCCTAGTTGAGTTTATTTTGAGTTGTTATTATTTAATTCACTCTAACTAAGTTAAATTCAATTAAAGTAGTTCTAACTGATGGAGGAATTAGTGGGAGATCTAATAATGGGGTGTAACCTGCAGTAATGGGGTGTAACTTGCACTAAGCAACCAGTAAACTGGAGATTCACTCATAATTAACTTATAAATATTAGATAAGAGAAAGACCCAGTTGAGATTGGAGTTCAGGGACAGTGTACTATTAGTTGTATAATTAGCTGAATTGCATAGTTGGTGCATGCAATCAGAGGAAGGCTTATGAGGATTGCATACTTCATATTTGTGAAATTTCGCAATTCATTTGGGTTAATTACCAAGGAAACTTTGCAAGAAAATAGGAGCTCGAGAAGCAAAAAAATTGGCTAAGTATTTGCTTGAGCTTGTCTGGGAAGCAATGAGAAAGACATAGATAGTGCACAGGTTTCTCAGGCTTGAGAAAAGCATTGTGATATTATCATATTTTTTATTAATGCAATATACAGATAGCAGAGGTTTTTAGCTATGGATTTCCCCGGAAAATTATTGTGTTATGTGTGATTGAATTCTTTCTCTTCTATGATTCATGATTTCAACGATCATTTATTTTTTTGGTGATGAGTGGAGTATATTCAAGTCAATTGTTTTAGCATATTACAATCTTTAGTTTGAACCTACAAGGAATTTCAACATATGGCCCAAAGAATTGGATATTCTCTGATGGATCTAGCTGAAATGGCAGTGACAAGATCCATTTTACCTTTGCCTTCAAGCAAAGGGTTTCTTAATAGTGATATTTGAGGATCTGGAAGATCAAAAGTAAATTTTGGACAATGTCCCGTACTTCATGAATGGTGCAAGGTTACTCATGAGGCATTGGGAACCTTGTTACAACCTGGAGAAGGAGTAGTTCTTAGCTACACCCATGTAGGTTTTAATTTACTCTCTGCCAGAGGATTTCTGGGAGATGGAAATCTTGGAATCAATTGGAAATTCCATTGGAAACTTCATGCAAGTCTCAAATATCACTAGACACTGATGGTTCTCATCTTATGCCATAATTTTTATTTACATGAATATCTCACAACCCCTCCTGAAGTTAGTGTACATGGAGTATCAGGATGAAGTCTAGTCTTAACCGCTGGACTATGAACATGCCCCCTTCAAATGCATAATTTGTCACAAGTATGGGCACCTGTTTCATGATTTCCCTTAAACGCCATAAGGGACACCAGCTCCTATGGAAAATCCTCCCTCGAATTGCTTCTAGTACATCCCTTGGGAGTGCCATACAGCTAGTAAAGACCCTCCTCCTCATGCTCCACCACCCCTCCTTCAGTATCCCAGAGTTTCCCATCTCAGAATCAGTTTTCTCTTTTGACAGATTCGGGGGAAAAGGATCAGCCAAAAGAACTTGTAGTTGTGTCTCCATCTCAAGTGGTGATGGAGGTGGAAGCAGGTCTTGAAAATCCTAAAAATAAACATCCAAGTAAACATAAATCACTGAAAGAGTTGTCAACAGCCAAGGAAACCCAGCGAGTTCTCACCCAAGTCCAGCATGTCCTTGAGCATGAAGTAAAATTGGATCAACTAAACTATGATGAAATGGTTATGGTCACTTTCCTGCGAAACTGGGCAAAAGATAGTTCAACAGAAATCCCTCCAGATTAGCTAGATCAATTCCAACGGATCTATAAAGACTGGGAACAACACTAAGCCCCTATGGAATCCCCTCCCAAAATTCCTTTGGTTATACGAGAAGAGGAAACTCCCACCAAACAAGTTGAATCTAGCTCAGGATCTAGGAACAATGGCATAAGACCCACCACTGAAGTGATTCAAGTAGGGTCAATCTTAGTTAACTTAGGACAAGACAATGTCCCCACGGAATACTATCAGTTCTCCCTAACCACCCCTACTTAATGAAGGTGGTCTCATGGAATATAAGGGGCCTCAACTCAAAGGGTAACTTGAGGTATTGAGGGAATGAATTCAATAGGAAAAACTATATATCATAGTCTTACAGGAAACTAAGGTTACATAGGAGAAACTAAGTGAAATCACAAGTGTAAGTTTTCCCACGACAGAGTGTATGACATTAGATGCAAGGGGTAGTGCAAGAGGGATGGGAATACTTTGGGACTCAAGATATCTCTCTTTTGGGAATTGGATCACTTTCCAAAACACCCTTTTCAAGCCAATTTGAATGTATAGGCTCCTCAGAGAAGGTTTGGTTAACATGGGTTTACGATCCTACACTACTGGGGACAAAGGCCATTTTTCTTAGTAGTCTATGATAGCTAAATGAGCTTCTAAGCAAAATGAGTTGAATTCTCGTAGGAGACATTGACCTGAGCAAGGATTTGGGCAAGAAGCAAGGAGTAGTTAAACTGTTGGATCCTATCTCCCTCTCCTTTTACGACACTAATCAAGATGTTGGAGTAGAAAACGTTGATTTCATTAATGGCTATTTCACATGGAATAATCAATGGGGAGGTAAGCACCAGATTTCCTCACGTCTGGATTGTTTCCTTATCTCAGATAACGTCTTGCAGTAAGACCTATTTTTTCAAGATTCAATCCTCCCCTGCATGGGAATGGATCATTGGCCCATTTTCCTAGAAATTGACTTGAGGATGGCACCAAGGAATAGACCTTTTCACTTTGAATATTTTTGGCATGAAAAACCTAACTTTATTGCAAAGTTAGAGGAATGGTGGAAGGATATTAATGTGTTCGGGCACAGTCAAATGGAAATTTTCCAAATAAAGTTGAAGGAACTTAAAGGAAATATTAAAGAATGGAATTAATCTGGTTTCGGTAATATTCATCATGAAAAGTGGAAGTTGGAGGAAGCAATGAAGTCAATCCAACAGCAGATCATTTTATAACGTCGAACTAAAACTCTTATTGCTCAGGAGGGTCAAGTCCTCAATGACCAAGAGAAAAGGAGAAAACAAGAAGAAATTATTTGGAGGCAAAAATCGAGGATTCAATGGCTCAAAGAAGGTGATAAAAACATGAAATTCTTTCACAGGACTATGTTAAAACATAAGCAATTTAATAGAATCTTCTGTCTCAATGGATCAGGAGGTCAATGACTTATTTAGCATCAGGATATTTTTGAGGAGTTGATCACCCACTTCTAGACCGTGTTCACAGATCCAGAAATAAAGTAGAGTTGAGCCATCTCTAGAATTATGCAATGTATTCTTGAGTTAATCTCGGAAGACCAGAATGAGGATCTCATGAGGGAGATGTCCTACACATAGGTTGAAGATCTCATCTCTATGCTCTCCTAAAATAAAGCTTCAGACCTATATGGCTTCACCTCAAAATTCTTCAAAGCTGGTTGACACATTCTTGGGACAAAAATACATGAGTTGGTCAAGGAATCCTACTGCTCCCAAAGAATATGGTCAGGCCTGAATGTTATATTTCTCATGCTTGTCCCAAATAAAGGCATCGCACTCAATTTGAATGAGTTTCGACCATTTTCACTATGTAATGTTATTTAGAGAATTATTTTAGGAATTTTAGTTAGGCACCTCAAACCATTACTAAAATTGATTATCGGTCTAGGGAAATCAGGCTTCGTGGAGGGCTGACAAATTTTGGATGGTATCCTAGTGGCTCATGAGGTAGTACACTCTTTATCCTCATCCAAATATCCAAGTATTCTTATTAAACTTGACCTCTATAAAGCTTATGACAGCTTGAATTGGAATTATCTCTTGTCCATTCTAGATGATTTTGGTTTCTCTCCCTCCTAGATCAGATGGGTCAAATCTATTATTGAAACTCCTTTCTATTCCATCCTCATCAATGGTGCACCTTCTCGCGCCTTTTGAGGTTCCAAGGGTTTGCAACAATGGGGATCCCATATCCCTATTTCTCTTTATTATACCTGCAAAAGGTTTGGGTCATCTCATCAAATTCGCATCTGAATCTTGTCGTCTCTAGGGCATTAAACTCTCTCCAGCGGCCACTCCCATCACTTATTAGCAATTTCTCGATGATAATATGTTATATGGAAAGCCAACTTTAAAAGAAGCTAATTAATTTGGTTTCATCCTAGAGGAGTTTCAACAGGCCTCAGACACACTTTTTAATGGGGACAAATTTGATATCTTCTTTCTCAATACCCATCCAAGGGTGCAAACTCATCTGGCCCGGTCCCTTGGCTTCAGAATTGGTTCACTCCAAATAAAATATTTGGGAATCCCATTGGTATATAATTCCTTAAGAATATCCTATTAGAAAGTGTTGCTGAGCCATATCGATCGGAAGCTCTCTAGTTGAACCTTCAGGATCTTGAACTCTAATGTTCAACTTGTCCTTTTAAGAGTAGTCCTTCAAGCCATTTTGATTTATTAACTTTCACCCCCTCCAGTCCCTCGCAGCATCTATAAGGACCTAACAGCCCAGTTCCATAGATTTCTTTGGTCAGGGACTCAGACTGGGCAGAAATGGGCACTGGTGACCTAGGGGCCTCGAGCTAAAAGACCTATAACTCTTGTCATAAGCTCTTAGTGCTAAAATTTGGTGGGCTAGTTGGTGGGTGTTCAAGGGACGTAAAATACCCTCTTATCATTTAAATATGGTTCATCTAGATGCCAAGACCCTATGAATGACCATCACAACTTGTCTAATGACTCATCTATTTGGAATTTGGCTAAAGTGAACTAGGATATTGTAAATGACCATGGCTTCTCAAAAGTCTGGAATGGAAGAAAAGCCAAATTCTGGGAGGAGGCTTGGATGAAACACCCCAATCTAAACTAGGAAGAGTGCCTTTGGGATATCCACACATTCACCACTCATCTAGGAGCCGAGTGATTTAAGTATTTTAGGCAAGAAAATAATAGGGCGTTGAAGTGGAGAGTGTGGAAATCCCAAGCACATTGGCTAGCTCATGTTCCACCAATGGATTAGGCATCTCTAGCCTTGTTCCTATGGTAGCATCTGATATTAAATAATTAATAACCTAACAAAATCATATGGGGCCATCTTCTCAGAGGTATGTTCTCTCTCAAAGAATATTATTCTATTATGTCTTCCTCTACGGACACGAACCCCAATCCATTATGGAAAAGAGTTTACTATTCCAAGATATGGCCAAAGGTTTCATTCTTTCTCTGGTTAATTAGGCATAAAAAAAATTCTTCCATGGGACAAAATCAGGAAAAAATGCTTTTGTGGTCTTTCCTGATGTCCTCTTTACTGCAAGGAGGAGAAAACAATAGACCATTTACTTAATTTGTTTCCAATGGAAAAGGATATCTGGGATCTAATTACCGCACCCTTTGGGATTTTGGACCAATCACTAAATAGTTTGAGAGAATCACTATAGTTTTGGTGGTGGACGCTCTTCAAGAATCCCATAGTGAATAGAGCATGGTGTATATCACAAGTATTTATCCTTTGGAATCTTTGGCAAAGAAAGAAACAAAGTAGTATTCCATTCAGAAACCATAAAGACCAATTAGGTGTTGAAGATAATAAAGTGTAATATCAAAGCATTTATATCTATTTCTAGTTGGTCAGAAGAGAATTGGAAAGATGAGGGTAGGGAGATAAACATCTTGAAGGAATTGGACCTTAGCCCATATTCTCTTGCTGTAGGACCCATTGGCCCACCCTCTATGAGGGGAATGTCACTAGATACCTTCCTCTACCCCCACCGAGGTTTTTTAAGCTAAAATTTGATGGAGATTCCAAAGACAACCCGAGTCTGACTGGCCTAGGTGGTGTAATTCTCAATGATAAGGGGAAAGTTATGAAGTTTTTTACGACCTCCTGTGGCAGTTCTACAAATAATATTGGTTAATTCCTGGTGCTGGAGAAAGGGCTACAAATTGCAGCTAAAATGGGATTGGAAAAATTGCAACTCTCTAGAGATTCTCAAATTTCAATCTCTATACTACAAAATTTTATTAGCGCCCACCCCCCAAACAAGGTGATCAAAAGATTGAGACTTGAGTCTATTAGTGAACATATGAACTCCTGACTCCCCTCCTTTGAATATGTAATCATGGAGCATGTGGATCGTGAAGGTAATAAGGTGACTGATAAGTTAGCCAATTAGGGCAGTGATCACCAAGGTCAGGAACTTCTCAATGATAAGCCTTTTAATTCAGAAAATTCCCACCTTGTAGAATTCTATAGGATAGTGGCCTCGAAAGAGGCATCCTCGGTGGGGGTGAAAAACATCGAGGGGATTTGAACACATGGTAAATGATGTCAAACACCTGGTCATTGTTGTGGAGGTTAACCTCCCTGTCCTCTCACTGAGTTAGTAGTACAGGGGGAATAAATGTGTGGCATGCAAAATTCCCATCAGCTTCATTGGGAATGAGAGCGGTTGAAGGACGTTGGTATATGGAGGTTGGTGATCTTCAGGTCAGGTATGAATCTATCACTTTCTAGTGGTTTTTTGTGAGTCGATTGACTTTGGTGGTATTTTTGACCTCTCGACCTCGTGCCATGTCTGAGAATGGTGGCACTTCCAGAATCGACGCCCCCTCCTTAGCATTAGGGTCACAAAATTGATAAGTATCCTTTCGTGTGTGTGGTCTCCTACTTTTCAAAGTGGTCTTTGAGCTTTGTATCTAGCCATTAGCCTGGCCCTCAAGCCTTCTCCTCGATGGTCAGTCAATTTTTCTCTTGGTTTTCTTCTGTGTTTGCGGAGAACTTTTCTTACCCTATCAGTTGGTTTTCCTCTGGGGTTCTATCTTCTTGAAGGATTTCTATGGTTACTCACGACCCATGGTTAGGTAATTAGTTACTTGGACTAGAGAGAGGTTGGTTGTCTTAAGGATCTCCAGGCAGTTAATTATCTCAAGGGGTTCGGGACTTCTAAGTCGATGGTTAACTGTCCCGATGCTTGGCTTATGTATATGTTCCTTGCAGCTCCCTCGATCAGGGTTGTTTGTGACCCTCTAGTTTGCTTGAGGGGTTTCTTTGCATCTATTTCATTGGTGTGCTTTGTAATTAGTTGGGTAGCTCCACAATTAATTAGTGCTCTTTTCTCTATTACAATGAGCCCTGTGCCATGCAATTCTCACTCTCTACCCCTCTCAAAGATAAGTTTGGTTATCCAGGGGGCATCGTTCGCATTTGCAGGTGGTGACTGGGGGTGAGGAGCCTCCACACTGTATTCGGGGAGGTAGAACCACTAGCAACTTCGATTGGGCAGATTCTAGGGCTCGTGGTGGTCAAGGCAGGTCGCAGGTAGGCCGAGGTGGGCGAAAAATGAGGACAATGAAGCAGGGCAGAGTGATGTGTAGAGGCAGCACTAGCAGTCGTGGTAAGGTGTGACGACCTTGGCGTGGGGCGACTGTGGGTAAACATTATTGAACCACTTGGGAAATTCTAAGAGGGATCGATAGGAAAAACATGAAGTGCTCATTGCTACGCTTAACAAGATTCATTATTTTCAATGTCATGTTTGGGATAGGGTCACAATGGTGTGGCGTGGTTATAATCTGCTATCTGAGAAGGTAGAGAAGTTGGAGTTGTCGATGGCTCACTTTGAGGAGCAATTCCATCTTCTTTCCATCCTCCTCCTCCAGGGACTGCTCTTGATAATCCTCCTTATATTACCTCTGATGACTAGGCATGATTACAAGTGTTTTATTTGTTTTATGTGTATTATGTTTCTTTTGGCCTCCTAATTTGTGGACTGTGTGTCTAGTTGTACATTTGTTTCTCTTTCATATGCTGCTAGCGGTAGTCAACAAACCTGATTGGGGTGAGACTACCTCCATTTTGCTATCAATGTACTTATTTTTTTATGAATGAATAGAACTTTGACATACAAAAAGAAAACTATACATTAATCTATTAAATTACACGTTAATAATATATTAATCTAAACCTTAACACATTATAATCATGGTTGATTTCGTCAAACATGGTTAACTTTTGGAGTGAGTATATAAATAGACAATCGTGGTCAACCTTAATTGACAATATTTTTACCATAGTCAATGATAGTCAACCTTGTTCACTCGTAGTCATCCTCATTCAACCTTATTCAACCATATAATTAACCAACCATATAGTCAACCATGTAGTTAACCTTGGTGCCTATATTTAACGATGGTCAATATGCCTATATTTAACTATTAACATCATGCTTGGCATAACTAGAGTCAACATAATGACATAGTCAAACCATCAACACCTACAGTCAACACTCTTCAACATCGATCAAACATAATTGTCTATTATTTTTATTGATTAAAATTAATAGTCAACCACAATAGTCAACATAGTCAAATAAAGTCAACCTCTATATTCATTATTTAAATAGTTGACCCTAATCAAACTTGGTAAACCATATGTTTACCATATTTCCAATATTCAATCTTGTTCACTCATTACCATCCCCATCCAACATAACTCAACCGTATTCAATTATAGTCAACCATTGTTCACCAAAGTAAAACATTGTTAACCTTAGTCATCTAAGGTCATCCGGGTAGATTGCAATCACGATTTTTTTTTTAATAATAAAAATATTAATATTAACAAGGTTGACTTGTAATAGTAATAATAATTTAGATTGACAATCAACACACCCCAAGTTTGGTCAAACATAATGTCCTATCATTTTATTGATTAATATCAATAGTAAAACATAGTCAACCCCACATTGGACAACATAGCTAAACAAAGTCAACCTTGATAGTCATTACATAAATAGTTGACCATGATCAAACTTGGTCAATTCTATGTTTACCATATTTAGTATTGGGTTTTAATAGTACGGTTATATTATTAGTTTTTACCATTGAATATAGCCAAATAAAGTCAACCTTAGTATTCATTGTTTAAATAGTTGACCATGATAATATTATAATATTAAGCTTTATAATTTATTGGGTTTAATATCAGGGTTTGATATTGTGATGTTGGAATGGTACATAAATATATCCAATGTCGCATTGTGACAAACATTGTCATAATGTGACAATCATTGTCGCAATGTTACATTACATTGCAAATTATTGAATGTCACATTGCGACATTGCAAAATTATGGTTTAATATTAAGATTTATAATATTGGGTTTAATATTAAGGTTTACAATATTATGTTTAATATTAGGGTTTATAATATTGGGTTTAATTTATGTTTATAATATTAGGGATTAGAATATTTGGTTTAATATTAGGCTTTAAAATCATGATACTAGAATCATATAGAAATCTATCCAACGTCACATTTTGACAAACATTGATGGAATGCGATAATAAATATGACAATCATTGTCACAATATTACATTACATTATAATTTATTCAACATTACATTGTGTCATTATAAAATTATGATTTATAATATTGGGTTCAATATTATGATTTAATACTAAGGTTCAGGGTTTATAATATTAAGTTTAATATTTTATGTTAGGTTTAATATTTTGTTTAGTATATTGAGTTTAATATATTAGGTTTATAATATTGCAATTTTGGATATATATATGTATGTTTAATATTAGGGTTTTAATGTTAATTGAAACTTACTCACTTAATTGAATACTTAACTTATCCTTACTTATATTAAAACAGATAAAACTATAATACTAAAATCTTATTGCTAAAACTCAATACCAATATTAGAATTCTTATAACTATATATTAATTAATATTAATATTATAAATATAATATAATTATATTAATCATTATAATTATAATTATAAATTATAATATAATAATACTAAGATCTATTTATTATAGTTAAATATTAGTTAATATTAATATTAAATAGATACTAAATACTTAATAATTATTAATGTGGTTAATATACCCCTATTGCCATATATCAACACATTTATCAATATAATTATGCAAGTAGCTGATATACCCCTATTATAACATATTAACTATATTTATTAATATACTATTATTAAAATTAAATTATGTATAGTAAACTAATTTTCCATATCAAAATAAATTTTCCATCCTTATGCAATACCTTTTCAAAACCATACATCCGATTAAATCACTTTATCAAATTAAAACACAAAAACTATATGTAAACTAAATATGAAAATTTTAAATTTTTTAATTGTGTTAAAATTACAAAAGAACACTCTTAGAAACTAACATTAACCTAAAGAAATTAAAGCTCATAATTATTGTTAAAAAATAACATGCCCGTAATGGATAAATAAACAACTTCCCGAAACTAATCACAATAAATACGATATTTAAGCTATATTTTATGTGAATTTATACTAATAGTTATTTAAGCTATATTTTATGTGAATTTATACTAATAGTTATAATATTATTTATGTAGTTAAGAATGTTTATTTCATATTAAATTTTTCTTTTAAATTTAATTTAATTATCTATAATTATTAGGTATATGGTACAGATTTAACTTCTATAGAATTTGTCAGAATGTTCATAACAGTATGGAGAGATCAAAAATTAAGATTTCTTGCTAAAATAAGTATGATTTTTTAATTATTTTTTCTCAAATTAATTAATTAAAGAAAATGTCATTATCTATATGTGTGATTTTGTGTATGTGTTATTATAAGTAATGATATTGGCCCATGGTATTGTAACAAAAAGTATTTACAGGTTAAGAAACTCCATGGTAAAGTGAGAGTGAATCCCTATGTTTAAGAATAAACGTAGTCTAACTTATAGGCAAAATGACATTTTTCATAGAGATTTTTAAAAACTTGATTTTAAGTTGTTTAATAGTAAAATTTGAGCTGTATTTTAAAAAACAAAACATCACTCTTGGTTGAAATTGTATTATCATATTATGGTGAAAAGTATTATTTAGTCTATTAACTAGACTAAGCCTTAAGAATATTATTTAACTCATAATAGCAATAATAATTTAAAATATAATTAATTTTTTAAGATTGGTTTAATGTATCTTAAAAAAGTATTTTTTATCTATTATAAATTTTTCTATAATCATTTACCAGCCATTTAACTTATACAATTATGCTAATAAGCAATCATATTTATCTTATATTTAATTGAGAGATTTTATCAACACTAATATCATAATTGCAAAATTATTTTCTGCTTACAAATATTCGGAGGAAAAACCAATTGCATTTCACATTTTTGCTAGACAAAACTAACTTAAGAAAAAAGAAAAAAATAATTATTAGCTTACAACTAACTAACATATTACCATCCCCAGAATTAAATCAATTGGTTTGAGTTCCTTGACAATTTAGATGATGTGACTCTGGAAAAAAAAAACTAATGTACTACCAACCTAGGACCAAATTTTCACTAGATCCGTGATTTCCGGAGCATTACATAAATATAGGACCAACTTTTCACTAGATCCGTTAATTCCGGAGAATTACATCAATAGTTATTATCATATAAATTCAAAGATGTCGGTGCATGGGCTAGTCCAAGTTTCGATACAAAGCCATGTGCGGCCCTGTCGCAAAGCCTCGGCGGAGCAAGTCCATTCATGATGGTCAGTTTCAAAAAACGAAAAAATAAAGCTGATCTTTCTTATTTCTCCGGTTGCCTTGTAGTGAGATTCGAACTACCCGGCAGTTTAAAGCGGGTCCCTATTAATGCGGTCTCAATAAGTGTACGAAAAAACGTCGTCGGTGGTTGGGAAAGTGCAGATTAAGATCCAGCTACTGCTAGTGACCTATAAACCTATATATTGTAGACAATTTTGTGATGACAAGTTGGTGTGGATTTGAAAGCTCTAACTTAACTCTAAGCAACTATTAAACCACGGATCTCTGTTGTGTGTGTTGTGTGTTACTCTCAGCATTTTCTTGCGAAGATGGCCGCATACTCGCAAGTTTCTCAGAGTAAGAGAGGGAGAGATGAATATTGGAATGGCGGATTCGCTTTGCCAGACGCAAAACGAACCATTAGCAGAGCGTTGGCGTATGACAGTGATCTCACGAGCTTGCTCGACAAGATCGATGATATGGATAACAATGAGAGTAACCCAGGGGAGACTGGTACTGTAAAAGAGGTCGAGGGAGAGATGCCACTCAACATTGTTATAAAGTCTCTGGAAGAGGAAATTGGATTGAAGGCGCAAGCAAATAATAATATCGAGTCTACCGTTGAGAAGGGCAGTAATGATCAGATGGGTTCAATTAAACAAGAGGAATCGACAGAATGGAATTCTGAAGCAACGAGTTGGGTGCGTGAAATCGGAGACTTTAAGTATTACGATGATGTTGGCGCAGAGCTTGGTTTTTTGGCAGATCATGTTTCTCTCGACCAATTTGGAATCATCATCAACTACATCGAGGGAGATTCAATCGCCAATACTATGGACTATTCGGATGCCGGGTATGGATATGCTGAGACTACGGAGGATTTCTATGGGTCTCTGTGGGAGGATCATATTTGGCAGTGGGACGAACATCTGGTCATTCGAAATGACTTTGCATTGCCAGAGCAAGAAAAAGTTGGAATTAGTGAGGCTGAGTTTCATTAATTCTGAACGATGTTTTCCCAATCCCGAGTGTGAAGCACAATTAGGAAAAACTGTCACGAACTTATTGAGGATAAACTTTTCCTGCTTTATTTTTTTTTTTTTAATGTATAAACATATTGAGAGACAGAGTGTAGCCTTTTTCCAAGGCTATTTCCTCTGATAGGCCATTCTGTGAAGCCATGCGCAACATGTGCATCAAACTCTTATCTAAAAAATCAAGTCGTAGATGAAACTTTTAGCAGAAGTTCAACTTTTGTATCGTTTAATCATTTCTATGTTTTCGCATTAGCACTTTTGTCAAAGCGTTATCGATGAAACTTTTAACCGCGTTTTGGAAGATTTTTATTCGAGTCTGTAGTGAATTCAATTGCTTTATCACCATAAGAATGGGTTATATTGGTCACATAAACTTGGAAATGCTATAATCTACTTGGTTCAGGATACATGTTTTATTTTTGAATATACAATTATGGGTGATGTTTTATTTTGAATAATATATATACAATTTTTATTTTAATGAAAAGCTTTTGGTTTTCTTTCTCTAAAAAAAATGTAAGTATATTTCTATAAGACGGGATATCCGTTAGTAACTATCTAAAAAAAGATAATCATATTTTTATAAGACGAGATATCCCATACTAACTATCAATTTTGATTAGAAACACTTTAATGTTAATGTGAAACTGAAATGTGGTTTAAAACTATTGTTGCTTTCATGTTATCTTTGCTCTAGCATGTGTCACTTTCATTTTCTTTAACTTTTACAAGTGTCTTTTTCACTTTTTCTTGTTGTCACAAAGAATCATCTTTTGGTAAGGGAAGTGTCACATCTAGTTAAAGGTAGTCAATTGTACATTCTTGAAGTGCAGTTTTAATGCATTTTCTTGCACTACTACGTTTTATCCATCTTAAATACTTGTGTTAGATGCATCCCCCAAGCCTTGAGCACTATTTCACTAGTGTCGTCACTTGTATCACAAAGTGTATATTAAGTGTCACACTTAGAGGTAAGTATTGTACTATAATCATTTCAACATGAACATGATGATTATGTGTGGTAAATGCTTCATTTTTTAGTGGTTGATCATCTATAAGTCTGTGATCATGGTCAATTCATGTTCTAGTTCCATCTCTCACCTCTTGGAACCAATACTTAGTCATTTTCTGCAATTGATCCTTCTTCAGTCAACCTCCTCCTGGTTTGCCTCCATAAACCGCGTATTGCACAGTCTCAGGCCTCAGTGAACTTAAACTACCTCTTGGAATTGCACAAAGGGCAGACACTACCTCCAAGGACTACGCATTGCCCAATTATAGTGCTCAACTACTGCCTCCTACCCCGGTGAATTATGCAATTTTTCCTCTCAGCCAGTCTCTTTCTACGCATTGCACAATCCCAACCTACAGTATGTCTCCTTGGATCCTTGAACTGCACAACTATGCAATCCAACTGCCGAGTCTTCCTCCAATTTTTGTGTATTAGACATTTACAATGGGTAATCTTTCCTCACTGTGACTCTCAGGTACACAATACTGCTTCCCAGGCCTCCAGATCTGTGCATTGCATAGTTGCAAGTCTTAGTCCCTCACTCCTATCCTCTCGAACTATAAATGACGCAATCCTTAAGCCTTCCTCCTAGTACATTACTCATTTCGAGGCCAATCAGTGATTCTCACGATATTTCCATATTGATGTCATCTTGTCATGAGTGGATTTCACTTGGAGGTACTACATCTTGACATGATAGGATGATACTTGAAGAAGAGGAGAAGGAGGTTGTCCCATAAGACACTTGGTACGTTGTAAAGACAAGATGATCATTAAGAAAGAAGATGAAGGGACACACGATTACGACAGAAGATGAAAGTTCAAGATCACATAAGGATTGCATATCAACTAGTCTCTTGGATGATGAAAATGAAACACATGCAAGATCCATCATGAAGAAGTTCAAGTCATAGCAGAAATAAGAGAATCTTGGCTTCGACATACCATCACGAATATCTAAGTCATATTTTGCTAAGTCATGGCTTGTACAGAAGGTCGTCATAGTGCCATATGTGTTAATGAGTCTCACCACATGATGTGGAGTGCAATGATGTATTTCAAAAAATGACAAAAATGTAAACATGTGGAATGTCCAAGAGTCACATGTGGAATATTAAAAGTCACATGTAGACTCGAGAGTCGCTAGAAGAAGTCCAAGAGTGTTGTGGAAGTTCAAGAGTCACTTGGAAGTCCAATAGTCATGAGGATATAAAAGTTCATTCCTCTTGTTCTAAATACACCCTCATAACTCAATTAAAGGGATTTTGGGAGTCTTGGAGAGTTAGCCTTGGCGTCTTTAGCTTAGCATAGGACAGAAGATCTAGAGAAGCAAGGAGTGACTTAATGTTCCACTGTTGGAGCTAGTGCTTTATCGTTGTAACTGTGTACTTGGATTTTCCACATAATAATCATAAGCTCGTTGAGCCAACACATTTTCATGCATGTATCATGAATATTGTAAGAATATTATTTAGATGTTTTCGGTATATGTTTTGTTCATATGTACTAAGGAAATTGAACTACTTCATTCGCCTTAGTACTTATCTTGTTGAATGTGTGTTTTATTTTCTTTGATGGTTGTTGTGTCTATGTGAACTATTTTGCTAGATAACTAACAAGAATTTCTTTACTCTCGTGTGCCTCTTTTAGGATAATACTATTAATTTTCTTTCAGAGACTCACTCTTACTTCCCTCTCGTAAAAGTCTCCTTTTACACATTGCAATTAGCGCTTCATAGTATCAACTTTCTTGGTCATTTCAAAGGTTTTGTGCAAACTCTCTTATGTTATTTGTTGTAGCCAAGGAAAAACTTAATTTATGGTGGATGAACCAATATTTCTAATGGGGCTCCTACTCCAAACTGTTTGAGGTCTAATTGGGACTTCACATCATGAAGACCCCCCTTGGTTGATGGATTTCCCACAGTGTCAACACAATATTAATAATTAAAATATTAATTATGTTGATAAACATGTCCATTTCATAATAAGCTTTTCAAAATTTTAATTTAATTATCAATAATTATTAGGTGGATGATAGAAATGTAACCTCGATGGAATTTGTCAGAATATTCATAATAGTATGCACAAAGCAAAGGTTAATATTTCTTCCCAAATTACTTATGCTCTTTTAATTATTTTTTCTCAAATTAATTAATCAAAGAAAATGTTATATGCATTAATAAGGCATGACATTGGCTCATGGTATTGCAACAAAAATTATTTACAAGTTAATAATCTCCATGGTAAAGTGAGAGTTAATCTCTATGTTTAAGAATAGGTATAAGTTAGATATTGTGTATGTGGCATTGATAAGTCATGACATTGGCTCATGGTATTGCAACAAAAATTATTTACAAGTTAATAATCTCCATGGTAAAGTGAGAGTTAATCTTTATGTTTAAGAATAGGTATAGTCTAACTTATAGACGAAATGACTTTTTCTGGTTAATTTTAACAAAAAACCCAGTAGATATACCCTAGGGGTTTTTAGGGTGGTTAATCCATTTATGCATTCAAAAATGTATTTTAAACAACAAAAAATTGCAATCCTGGTTGAAATTATATTGTTTGATTGTGGTGAAAATGACTATTTCATCTATAAGTTACATTACACCTTAAGAATATTGTTTAGCTTATATATTAATTTGTTTTAATAATAATAATAATTTAAATTAAAGTTAAAATTTAATTAGTTTTTATGATTTTTTTAATGTATCCTAATGGAAATGTTTCTATACTTATCATGAATTTGTGTTTATATTCATTTACTAGTAATTTAATTTATATGATTATGCTAATAAGTAATAATATTTATCCTATATCTAATTTAGAGGATTTCAACAACACTAGTGTGATAATTGCAAAGTTGTTTTCTACATACAAATATTAGGCGAAAATCCAATTGCATTCAAATGCCTTCTCCAAAATATTAACTTTACAAAAGGTAATTATGAGCTTACAACTAATTGATATACTATCACAACCACATTAGTAATGTGGTTGACATACGTCAAAGACATCATTTAATAAAAACTACATATTTATGAAGCTAAAGCCCTCGGTTTCTTTGTATTTTTTTATTATTATTGAAACTTCATATCTAAATTTCGGTACAGTGAATACTAATACAATCCTTAAGCCACAATAAAAACTTCTCTCAACATCAAAAAATATTAAAATCGAAAAAATTTACTAATTACCACAAACACAAAATCTAACTTAATAAAGAAAAATTCAAAATCCACGAAATTATGTTTCTCTTGGAATCAATATGATGGGCTCAAATTTTACTTTTTTGTTCAATTCTTCAAGGCTCTCTAAAAAGAAAACTGATTGCAATCTCTTAGTTGAAAATTGAAAGTTCCAAAATAAATACTCATTAATTCTCTAGCTATTCACATAAACACTTCATAAAGTGATGATGCCATGATATTTTAGAACATGTTTCTAATGAAAGTGCCTTACCAAAAAAAAGTGAGTGTCGTTAGCGATACCTTGAACCATACCTTTGATAACAACAATAGTGGCAACATCCTTTCTCTTGACAATCCACAAAGAGCCTTCTTCCATGCTAGAGAGTTTTCCCACAATCAATAGTATGTATTCAAATATCATAGACAAAAGGGAATGATTGACTGCACATGGAAAGAAGACAAAAGGGCCTCCCGTTTGTAAATATGAATACAATCTTCAAGCCCTGATTGAAACTTCTATCGACATCAAAAAATTCAAAATCGAAAAGATGTTACTAGTATTTGAATTACCATAAACACAAAATACAACTTCATAAAGCAAAATTCAAAATGAAAGAAATTATGTTGCTATTAGATTAACATAGGGCACCAAATACATATTGAACCCTAAGTGGAGTTGTGATAACATGTTCGCCTGTCGATTGAAAATTGAATTGGAATTTATCCGAAATCGGAATTGAAACACATAGCGGAAGAGAAATTCCAAGAGAGTGGAATGGAGTGGAAGCATTCACTTAACATGTGGAAAAATAAAAAGTAATTAAATTTAATTTGATATTGTTACATTTAAAACTAAAAAGTTATTCAAAAAATTTTGATATCATCTGTAAAATTGTGTATTAGAAGAAGAATATTCCTTTAAGATCATATCTTTTCCATCTACTTAATAAAAAATAAAAATTCTCCAACCCCAATTCCAATATAGACCAGCCTTTGGCCTAATGAAAGCTAATATTATTATTAAAATTTATAAAGCCTAATATTAATATCAATATAATTATGCTAGTAAAATTTAATATAAACTTGATCTTAATATTAATATTAAATGTTCCTCAATCGGGGTGTGAGCTCAATATCATGAGACATGCCCTTGCCCAACGTTCGATATGAAAATCCCGAGGCAATCTTCTACCACCCTCCACATGCACAAATCACATGGAGAGGTAGTTGTGCACATGGAGCTATTTAATGCCATCCCCAAAGGTGGTAGCGATATTATCAAGGTGTTGACTTTTGGATTTTTCCTCGGCAAGTTTGGTAAGTTTCATGTCTCTGTGTTCTGTTTGATTTGGGTCTGGTCTGAGCTACTCATCATCCTAGCGAAGCAGTCCCTCGTGAATCTTCATCGGGTGTTGGTTTAGTCTCTATTGGTTCAAGTCTCCTCTCACGGGTATGTTTTCAGTCCCAATTCTTGTATCCCTGCTCCTATGGCTTGCTATCTTTGTATGCTCATTTTTGGGGTGAATGGTGATGTTTTAAATTGGTGGGTGTGGAAGGAGACATATCTGGATTTCGTCATGATTGTGATAGAATTGTGTGAGGAGTCTATTTTTTACTGTGTTCCCATGTTAATGGTATATGGAATCTTATTGTCACGCATGGGTCTAGTCTATGGATCGCTCCTAGTTCTTTTACTGCATCTTCCCCCAACACAAAGGATTTCTTTATGGTATGCATATAACTGGGTTAAGCCTGGAACATTCATGGTTTTGGTATTTGAAAGATTTTGTTTATATTTACAGCCCCAAGATTATCGATAAAATTTGGGTTAATGTGTGGTTCGAGGACTTTGTTTCTTGTTGGTCACTTATCGACAGTAAGAAATTGAATTGGTTCCTATTTCCATGCTCGTCCTATTATATGGTTTCGTTGGCAGGTGTCTTGTTCTGGAGCAACCCCCAGAAGCTTCTTTCTCCTTTGTATAGACTTTGTTCACGTCGGCTTCCAGGGTTACAGTGAGTCTATCACAAGTCTTGCAATGACCTCAGCTACATGACTCATGCTGCCTTTAGTAAAGGAAAGGTAGCCTAGGGATCTCACGGCTGAGGTAAACAGAGGAAAACATCCCTTGCAAAAAATTAGCCCAGTGCATCAGGTCATACAATCCGTGGGCATAAGTCGGCCTCCCAAATCATTAATGAACTGGCCAAGGCATACCATTCGGGGAGTTCTACCTCGGTCAAACAACTCATTGAAGAATGGGAAGATGAGCTCAAACAGAAAGTAGATATTCTAGAAATTGATATGGGAAATTGGCAAACTCTGGTGTCAGAACTCGGTCACTCTCAAGGAAGATCCACCCAAGAAAAATAAAAGGTCATTTATATTGGATGATGAAGAGCCTACTAGCTAAAGCCCTGGAGCAGTTCCCAACAGGCATGTCTTCGTCTTCTCATGGGTACCCAAATTATAGTAAGGAGTTTCAGAAGATTCAAGTCCAATTGTTCGAGCAAAATGGTCGCCTCAGTCGCATCGAGCAACATATTCAATGTTATCCCTCAAACTGAGTTGCGAGGCTCTATTGTGAAGGAGCCTACTCCTGTTGACTCAACTGAAAATGAATAATGTGTTGGTGCACCCCTTGTTTTGGTTCTTTGTATGCAATAGTCTCATACATTTCAAAATGTTTAGAATTATGTTTATAGTTTTCTAGATTGTAGGAAGTATAAAGACACTCAGACTTATTTAGCGTGGCTTGCTAGATTCATTATCTTTTTCTTTTGTTTGGCTTATCACATCATTAGATGGTCAACAAACCTAGTTTCCAATGAGTAGGATAAGGCCACCTAACCATCTAGAATGTCGATGTAACCTACTTTTTTTTGTTATAGAAAATTAATAAAAAAGACTTACCAAACTTACAATAACAAATATTAATATTAAATACAAAACCTAATATTATTATTAAATTTATCAAGTATAATATTAATATTAATATTAAATTTAAAATTAAAATTAATATTTATATTCATATTAAACTTAATATTAGAATTAATTTTAAAAACCTAACATTAAAATAAATGTTAATGAAGCCAAATATTACAACCTCTTATCCTCATAAGTGTTCAATTATTAATGAAATAATTTAAACACATGATTTTGTTACCCTTGATTTCTTTTCCATACAACCAACCTGCCCTTGGATGCCCTCACCTCTTGCTTCGGCCAGGAATGAAATTGTTTCTAGGCACTCTTGCTTTCGCACCTCTCTACCTTGACTTATAATTGATTACCAACCGCTCCGAGCCTGTACTTATGTTCGGACCTACAACGACAAACAAAGACCTTATCATTTGAGACTCCATATATTGATAACATCTCATTTCATCTTCAAACATAGATAATGGACCAATATAACATCTTCTTTCATCTTCAATCATCCTATTAAATATAACATCTTTCATCTGCAATCATACCATTAAATATGTAATTAAGAAAAAACTTAAGGTTCTTTAAAAGAAAAACATTAAAATACCTATTTCCAATAGGAAATATTTAGATTTAAATTTAATTTTTTTGAATTCTCAACATTAAGTAATATTTTTTTAATAATTATTAAAAAAAAAATTGTAATAATTATTAAAATTATAAAGCATATTAGTAGACATCTAACAAATTTAGTTTTTACTATGAAAAAAATAAAAACTATAAATCATTTTTTATATAATAAGATATCTCCAAAATATCCAAACTTAACTCAGTCTCACACAATTTATTTAAATAAATAATTATTTCATTCAAAATTAAAATGGTCTGCTAACATGGCCGAGTAGAAATCCTAGGTTGGGTGTGGCTTGAATGCTGTCTCCCCTTCTTTCAGTCGAATCTGTCCTGCCCTTCGAGGAAAAGAAAATCACACTCGGTTCTGACTTTCCAGCTTCGGCGAGGCATCCTGAAATTTATCGATTCTATTCCTCTCCTCGACAAGCAGAAGCTGGCTCTTGGTTGTTGCTCCACCAGTTGATCCAATCACTTCCTTGGCTAAATTGCCAGAGTAAAATATTTCCACGGAAGGGCTAACGTTTTACGGAAAGGTCTTTAATATTAATAATTTAAAATAAATAAATAAACTAAACAAATTATTAGTTTAATTAAATATAAAATTAGAAATACAGTTTAAGTAGGTCTGTTGAGAGTATGTGTTTCTTTTTAAAATATGAGAAAATTTAAAATCAGATAAATAAAATATATATACATTTTTAAACTTTCTTACCCAATAAAATAGAATCGAATAAAAATAACTTAACAAATGACAAAATTATGATATTATAAAGTTAAATTATGATATTATAAAGTTTAAAACTAAAAATTTATTCAAAATAATTTAGATATCATTGGTCAAATTAATATTCTAAATCACATCTCATCCCACCTTTTAATAAAAAATCAAAATTCTGAAGAGAAACGCCAATAGAATGGAATCGAATGGAAGTGCCGCTTAACAAGCGACAAAATAATGACATTGTTAGGTTTGAAACCAAAAATTTATTCAAAATTTTTTAATATTATTGGTCAAATTAATATTCCAAATCACATCTCATCCACCCATTTAATAAAAAAATCAAAATTCTCCATTCTCAATTCCAATTCCAATTCCACTTCCACTTCCAGTATGCCAGATATAATTACAAGCACCAAAGATTAAGTCAATTGGTTGAATCGCATGAGTCTGAACAAACAGATGAACTATATCCGTGAATTCAGGAGCATTACATAAATAGTTATTATAATATAAATAGAAAATATCAAATATCAAATATGTCGGTGCATGGGCTGTTCCAAGTTTCGATACAAAGCCATGCGCGGCCCTCTCGCAAAGCCTCGGCGGAGCAAGTCAATTCATGATGGTCAGTTGCAAAAAAATGAACTGGTATTTCTTGATTCTCTAACTGCCTTGTCCTAGATTACGACTGCGACGCAGTTAAGGCGGGACCCTAGTAATGGCGTCTCAACTAAGTGTAAGAAAAGACGTCGTCGGTTGTGGGCAACGAGCAGCTCACCACACGCTGGATTTCTTAAGATCCAGCTGCTGCTAGTGACCTATAAACCTATATATTGTAGACCATTTTGTGATGACAACGTGGTGTGGATTTGAAAGGTCTAACCTAAACCTAAGCAATTATTAAACCATGGATCTCTGTTGTATGTGTTGTGCGTTAGTCTCAGCATTTGCTTGCGAAGATGGCCGCCTACTCGCAAATTTCTCCAAATTTCTCCATTGGCCAATCCAGTGTGAAGCACGTTGAGGGAAAACTGTAATGTATTTAGTGAGGACAATTTTTTTTGTTGCACAGGTTTACTTATAGCTTAATATGATGGATAAGGTTTGTTTTATAGTTCAATATGATGTGTAAAATTGTTTGTCTGTTTTTAAATATGAATTGAAATTTTATGCTAAAATAAAAATTATGAAAAATATAAAAATAAATAAATTAGAATAATTAAGAAAAATTTTAAATAGTATTGATTCATAAAAAAATTATAAGAAAAAATCAAATCTCTTTAAACTCAGATTAAATATTTTTTATAAATAATATTGACTGATAAAAATATTTTTTATAAATAATATTGACTCAAAAAATATTATGATGAAAAAAATTAAATCTATTTAAACTCAACTTAAAATCTAGACTAATATATAAACATATTGAAAACCAAAAATTTAACTTTTGCTATTTCCTCTATGGTCATTCCGTTAAGCCATGCGCAACCTTCAACTTTTGTTTTGTTTAATCATTTCAATGTTTTGACATTACCAGTTTTGTCAAAACGTTATCGATGAAAAGTTTAACCGCGTTCTAGAAGATGTGTATTCCAGCCCGGAGTGAATTCAATTGTTTTGTCATCGTAAGAATTGGTTATATTGGTCACATACACCTGAAAATGCTGTAATCTGCTTGGTTCAGCATATATCTTTTATTTTTGAATATACATTAAAGGGTGATGTTTTCTTTTTTAATAATATATATACATAATTTTTATTTTAATGAAAAGTGTTGGGAATTTTTCTGGTAAAATTTCAAAAACAAAATACACTGAACATAGAGACAATGTTCTGTTTTTTCTCCATGACTTTTAACAAAGGGAAGCTTAAAACATTTCTGAGAACAGAGTATTACACACCCATAATATCTTTGTATTCATGTAAAATTCTTGATACAAGATTCATCTTTTCTCCATGACTTTTAACAAAGGGAAGGTTAAAACATTTCTGAGAACAGAGTATTACACACCCATAATATCTTTGTATTCATTAAAGTAAAATTCTTGATACAAGATTCATCCTCTTTCACTCAGAGGGATTCACCAAAACATTTCAACAAAATTACTCTGTCTCCTTTATAAAAAAAAATTTACACAGTTGTGTGTAAATTTTGTTTACATTTACTGCTGTAAAAACCTTTTACATATACTGCTGTAAAAATAAAAATCACATTATGCACTTTGCATATTACAAAAAGCTTCCAGCACACAAGCCATTACATGCTCTGTTCTATTTCATTTCATCTTCGCACAGTTGTGCGGATCTCCTCTCACAATACAAAGTCAACAACCAAAAAAAATTAATCACGCTGCTGCGTATTTTCAAATTACATATTCTCAAAAGAAATACATACTGTCTTCGTCTTCGCCTTCGCCCGCGCACTGCTGTGCGTTCTACTGCGTCATTTCAGAATGGTCAACACACCTTACATTACAATGAGCAACACTCTTCTTATGCACTGCTGTGCATCTCAATAACAAGAGACTCTGGTAATTTTTGTTCGCACGAGTTGTGCGTTTCATTCCCTTTTCATTACATTTGCAAAATGAATACAAAACATTACATATACCAAAAAACAAAAAAACTTAACAGTACGTTGACTTTCCCATACCTTTCGTAAGTTAAAAAAAACAATAAAATTAAAACTCTTACCAATACTTCTACGAGCACAATTAATTCATTAAATTACTTTACAAGCAGTCAACCAAAATTTTTACGGCACGTCAAAATTTATTTGTCGCAGGTCGGAGATGTCCGTCAACCGTTGATCTGCCCTCAAGAAATCGAACGGTCGAGGTGAATATCGGAAGGCCTTTATCTGTTGAACGTTATGTCCCGATGGAGAGCTGCACGGGAAAACGTACAGAGTACACGCGTCCAAAACTGATTGCATCGGATGAGTTTGTACGAAAACCACCTGCAAACCAAAAGCGGTCCGATAAGGTAGTGGTTTTCGGGAATGGTTTTATGGTCGTCGTTTTAATGCTGCTGCACGGCAGGTTGAAATTAATATTTCAACACTCCCCTTTAATTTCAACTGTTGGGCATTCAGTCATACCCAAACACTTCCTCAAAAATTCAAAGCTTTTCTGATCCAATGGCTTTGTCAAAATGTCTGCTACCTGTTCCTGAGTCCTGCAATGTTGTAAAACAATTTCTCCATTGTTCACCAATTCCCTGATGTAATGATACTTTGTGTCAATGTGTTTTGTTCTCTTATGAAACACTGAATTCTTTGATAATGCAATAGCTGAGCTATTGTCACAAAAAATCACTGTTGCTTTTGCCTGCTCCTGGCCTAAGCTCCTTAACATTCTTCTCATCCAAACTGCTTGACATGCTGCTGTTGTAGCTGCCACATATTCAGCCTCTGCTGTAGACAATGCTACAATAGGCTGTTTCTTAGAAGCCCACAAAATGGGTCCTGAACCCATGTGAAAAACATAACCGGATGTGCTTTTCCGATCATCTACACTTTCAGTCCAATCACTACAGTGTATCCATCTAAATCTGAACATTCTGAGATCGTATATAAAATTCCAAACCTTTTAGTACCTTTAACATACCTCAGAATTCTTTTTGCTACCTACCAATGTGCTTCCTTTGACCTCTCCATGAATCTGGAAATTAAACTAACAGCAAACATTATGTCTGGCCTAGTTGCAGTCAAATACATAAGGCTGCCAACTATGCTCTTGTACACGCTAGAATCAAAAATCTTGCTGCTGTCCTCTTTGCTGAGTTTTAATCCCATCACTGTGGGACTGATTGCTGCCTTACACTCTTGCATATTAAATCTGCCCAACACTTCATTTACATATTTAGCTTGTGAGATGAAAATTCCATTTTCATTTTGATCTACTTCTATTCCTAAGAAGTATTTCAACAAACCCATGTCAGTCATTTCAAATTCCTCTTTCATGACTGTTTTGAAATTTTCAATGAGGTAATCATCATTACCTGTAAAAATAACATCATCAACATATAGCACAACAATTAAAATTTTACCATCTTTTTCTTTGATGTAGAGGGTGGGTTCTCCCTCACACTTCTCAAATCCTTTTTCCAGTAGATAGGAATCTATCCTACTTTACCATGCTCTTGGCACTTGCTTCAGCCCATAAAGAGCTTTCTTCAATCTGCACACTTTGTGCTCTTGGCCTTTCTTTTCATAGCCTAGAGGTTGTTCAATGTAAATCTCTTCCATTGACACTCCATTTAGGAATGCTGACTTCATGTCCATTTGATAAACTTTCCACTTGTTTTGAGCTGCTATGGATAGCACTGCTCTCACGGTTTCCATTCTTGCAACCGGTGCGAAAGTTTCTTCATAGTCTCTCCCATACTGCTGCTTGTATCCCTTGACAACCAGCCTTGCCTTGTGCCTTTCTATCTTGCCTTCAGCATTACTCTTGGTCTTGTAGACCCATTTGACTCCAATGACTTCTTTACCTTTTGGTAGCTCAACCAAATCCCATGTCTTGTTTCTCTCTATGGCATTCATCTCTTCATCCATAGCTTCTATCCATTTCTTATCTTTAATTGCATCTTTGAAATGAATAGGGTCATCAACATCACAATACGAAGCAAACAAGGAATTCATTCCTTCATCATAAATATCACTTAAATTTCCGAATTTCTTACCTCTTTCATTCGGTGTGCAAGTGCTTGAAGAAGCACTTGAATTTCCTCCTTGTGGTGTGCTTGGAGAAGCACTTTCATTTATCCTCAAGGGTGTTCCTTGCTGTCCTTGTGTTGGCGCTGCTGTTTGGGGATGTATTTCAGCCAACTCCTCATCATCTTCATCATGAGACAAATAGTTTTAACATTCACTGTTTTCTCTATTCTTCCATCCGAAGCTTCCTCCTCAATGAATTGAACATCTCTGCTCACAAAAAACTTCTTGGTGGATGGGATATACAACCTGTAAGCCTTGGATTCCTCACTGTATCCAATGAAAATACATTTCTCCCCTTTGCTGTCCAACTTCTTCCTTAGCTGATCTGGAATGTGTGCATAGGCCACACATCCAAAAACCTTCATGTGGGTGACTCCTTGCTTTCTCCCACTCCATGCTTCTTCCGGCACTTTGTTCATGACTGCTTTTGTAGGACAACTATTCAAAATATATACTACACAGTGTACAACTTCAACCCAATAATCATTTGGCAAATGCTTTGCCTTCAACATGCTCCTCGCCATATCCATGATGGTCCTATTCTTCCTTTCAGCAACTCCATTTTGCTGTAGAGTGTACCTTGCTGTAAATTGCTTGTGTATTCCATTTTCTCTACAAAACCATAGAAAGTCTTTGGAGATATAATCACCTCCTCTATCAGTTCTCAGAACTTTGATATGCGACATGCTTTGATTTTCTACAAGTGCTTTGTAATTTCGAAATTTTTCAAACACTTCACTTTTGTTATTTAGGAAGTAAACCCAAGTTTTTCTAGTAAAATCATCAATGAATGTTAGAAAATATTGGCTGCTTACTAATGATGGAGTTTGCATTGGTCCACATAAGTCTGAGTGAACAATCTCTAAGGGTGCCTTTGCCTTTATGCTTTTCCCTGATGGAAAACTTTCTCTATGTTGTTTCCCCAATATACAACCTTCACAAAGGTTGTCCAGTTTCTCTATCAATGGTAATCCTCTTACCATTCCTTTTCTACTCAACAAATTAAGACCTCCAAATTTGAGATGTCCAAATCTCAAGTGCCGCAACCAATTTTCATCCTTTGGTATGCTTTGGAAAGCCTCTTGGGTAACTGCTACAATTACTTCTTTGTTTTTCAAATCTGCCCTTATTCTGAGAGGGAACATCCTGTTCCTTGTCATCTTCACTTCAGCAATACATCGTTTGCTGGGTGCTCTATCCATGATGGTGCATACATCATTCACAAAGAAAACATTGTAACCTTTTTGAACAAGCTGTCCAATACTCAAGAGGTTACATCTCATTCCAGGAACATAGTAGACATCTGCTATGGTTTTCTTTTCACCTTTCTTTGTAAATATTTTAACTTCTCCTTTTCCCATAACAGAAATTTTGCTATCAGTTCCTAGTGTGACTTGTGATTTCACATTCTGATCTAAATTGGAAAACAAGGCTATGTTTCCTGTCATATGGTTGCTACAACCGGAATCTAGAAACCATATATCTTCACTATTTGTTTCAGCCATGTTACAAGCTAAAAGCACATTATCTTGGCTGATATTTTCTCTAGTGATATGTGCACTAGATCTATTACTCATATCATGCTGCTTCTTCCTACATTCACTGGCATAATACCCATATTTTTTACAATAATAACATTGGACATTGGATTTTTCATACCTTTGTCCTTGAGCATGATGTTGTCCACTTTGTTCGCTGCTGCCTTGGCCTTGGTTCTGATTTAGATTGCTGCCTCTTTCTTAAGCATTTGCTGGACTGTTCCTTCCACCTCTATTTTGGCTTCTGCCTCTTCCTCTCTTGTTTCCTCTGCCTTGACCTCTTCCTCTTCCAAAGGACATCTAGGTCTTGAAGGCTTGCTCTAGAGATGAGTTTTCATTTCTACTCAACCTCTGCTCATGTGTTATCAGTGATGCATGTAGTTCATCAATTGAAAAGTTTGAGAGATCATTTATCTCTTCTATGGTGGTGACAATCACATGGAACCTTGAGGGTAGGACTCTCAATACTTTTTCCACAATCCTCCTTTCTTCAAGAGTCTCTCCATGAGTCCTTATCTATGTGACCAGACCAATTACATGTGTGAAGAATGAGTCAATATTGTTTGACTCCTTCATGCTCAAATTCTCAAAATCTCTCCTCAGCAATTGTAGTTTTGCTGTCTTCACTTTCTCCATGCCTTGATAGGCTGTCTTGAGAGTTTTACATGCTTCTTTGGATGTCTTGGCTGCTGTTATCCTTGAAAACACACTCTGGTCCACTACTTGATACAAAAATACAAGGGCTTTTGAATCCTTCTTCCTATTGCTCTTCAACAGATCTTTCCCTGCCTGAGTTAACTTATTAAACTCATTTTCATTTGCTGGTTCTTCAAAACCATCTTCAACTAATTCCCATAGATCTTGAAAAGCAAACAGGGCTCTCATGGTTATTTCCCAATAATCATAGCTTTTCCCATTAAACTGTGGGAGCTGGGTATTAAACATACCCATACTAGTGCTTGTGCTGGCCATTCCTTGTATTCTAAGCTATGCTTCTAAATCCTTGACTGTGTATTTAAAACACTGATTGTTTCTTCAGCAGTAACACAAAGAAAACTTTGAGGAATACCTGGATTCTTTTGCCTGAGACTTCACTCTGCTGGAGAAGTTGTTGCAGCAAAAAAAATCCTTCCTTCAGCTTCTTTAACACCTTCAAAGAGCCTGGATCTGCTCTGATACCACTGTTGGGGATTTTTCTGGTAAAATCCCAAAAACAAAATAAACTGAACACAGAGACAATGCTCTATTTTTCTCCAGGATCTTTAACACAGGGAAGCTTAAAACATTTCTGAGAACAGAGTACTACACACCCATAATATCTTTGTATTCATTAAATTAAAATCATTGATACAAGATTCATCCTATTTTACTCAGAGGGATTCACCAAAACATTTCAACAAAATTACTCTGTCTCCTTTATAAAAAAAAATTTACACAGTTGTGTGTAAATTTTGTTTACATTTACTGCTGTAAAAACCTTTCACATATACTGATGTAAAAATCACATTATGCACTTTGCATATTACAAAATGCTTCTAGCACACAAGCCATTACATGCTCTGTTCTATTTCATTTCATCTTTGCACGGTTGTGCGGATCTCTTCTCACAATACAAAGTCAACAACAAAAAAAATTAATCACGCTGCTGCGTATTTTCAAATTACATATTCTGAAAAGAAATACATACTGTATTCATCTTTGCCTTCGCCCGCACACTGCTGTGCGTTCTACTGCATCATTTCAGAATGGTCAACACACCTTACATTACAATGAGCAACACTCTTCTTATGCACTGCTGTGCATCTCAATAACAAGAGACTCTTTTAATTTTTGTTCGCACAAGCTGTGGGTTTCATTCCCTTTTCATTACATTTGCAAAATGAATACAAAACATTACATATGCCAAAAAACAAAAAAACTTAGCAGTACGTTGACTTGCCCATACCTTTCGTAAATTAAAAAACAATAAAATTAAAACTCTTACCAATACTTCTACGAGCACAATTAATTCATTAAATTACTTTACCGGTGGTCAACCAAAATTTTTACGGCACGTCAAAATTTATTTGCTGCAGGTCTGAGATGTCCGTCAACCGTTGATCTGCCCTCAAGAAATCGAACGGTTGAGGTGAATATCGGAAGGCCTTTATCTATTGAACGTTATGTCTCGATGGAGAGCTGCATGGGAAAACGTACAAAGTACACGCGTCCAAAACTAATTGCATCGGATGAATTTGTACTAAAACCACTTACAAACCAAAAGTGGTCCGATAAGGTAGTGGTTTTCGGGAATGGTTTTATGGTCACCGTTTTAATGCTGCACAGCCGATTGAAATTAATATTTCAACAAAAAGCTACTTGTTTTTTATTTCCATAAAAAAATATGTGTATTTGTATGAGAGACGATATCCTTTAGTAACCATCAATTGCGATTAGCAGCAGCTTAATGATACTTTGAAACTGAAATGTGTTTTAAAATTATTGTTGCCTATTACTAGCGCAGAGAGAAGTGAGCATAATTAGACTTGAGTGATGGGAACTCAATTTTTCTGTAATTCACATGATTCTCTCACTCTTTTCCTAGTCTTTTGTTTTTAAAGTTTGCAATTCACATTATTCTCTCACTTTTTTCATACTCTTTTCTTTATCACCTAAATGCATTTCGAAATTTATTTTAAAGTTTAGAAAATTGGTGATAAAATGATATATTTATTAACTATAAAATAATAAAATATTATTGATATATTTAAATTTCTAAAAAATTTATATATGATTTTTATATTTTTAAAGATTGTTATTTTCAATATAATTTTTATATTTTTATTCTGAAAGTAAAGTATTCTATATTATTTTTTTAGTTAATTGAAAAAAAAATGAATATATCTTTTTTGAAAAAATCTTATAAAATTAGTCTATATTCAAATATTAGCTTTTAAAAAAAAAATTAAATACATATTTTTTTCTTAGAAAAAGTCTATATGCAAATATTAGCTCTTAAAAATTTTCATGTCTAAAAAATTCTAAAATTGATTCATGAAATTTTTAAGATTTTATCAAAAATATTGTATTTGTAATTTTTTTAGCTTAAATTTATCTTATCAAATATTAAGAACTCATTTTTAATATAGAATTTGAAAAAAATTGTTTAATAAACACCACATCTATAATGGCTCTTTACATAGAAGTATTTCTTACTTTTAATTTTATTAATATTTTAATGTTATAAATACTTATATAGATTTTTTTAACATGTTTAATTGTTATTTTTTTAATATTTTAATAATGGCATGCACATATATATAACTTAGTAACATAATTTATTGTATATAGTTGGCTTAAGAAAAACATAGAAAATGGGAAAATCTCATAGGAAAAAACTCCTCTCGAAAAGAGAGACAGATGACAATGCTTAAATCCCACAACGATCCAATGAAGAAAAAGAACATAAGCTCACTCTAATTTGGAAGTACTACAAACATAAAGATGAGAGAAAAGAAACCTCAATGAAATTGATTGATCTCTCAAGTAGGTGTTGCACAAGCACAAGAAAGGAAAGCATAAATAACTTCCTCGTAAATGCTTAAGAGACAATATGTGTTGGTAAAGAACCAAGATAACAGTTTTGAACAAAAGAAATACCATCAACTAGCAAATGAACAACGACGCATGTAAGTATGGAAATCTCAATCAAGCAAAGTATGACAAAACTCATGTAGATGTCTTAACATTGTCACCATCACACTTATCAAACACAATAAATGACAATAACATTATATGTGATCATATAACTTCCCCCCCACCCCTTCGGAAACTCAATTGAGGGAGGAGGAGGAATCAAAAACTTGTATCGTCATCAAGTTCCTACACTGAAACATGACATTATAAGAAATGAAAATCAACAAAAAGTAATATGGATGTTTTATGACTGCATCGCTGAGGAGACACAATGGTATGAAGTCCATAAACATATCTTCAAATGATTCAATGACCTTCCATCAATCCAACCACAATTGATAATAATGATAAAAATTGGTCAATGGTTCAACCTTTCTCATTATTTTTAAAATGATCTAAATGCATAAGTACCATGATTATCATTCGTAGGTAAACTCATATGAGAAAAAGGCATAGAATTTTATGTTCTAGGCTCAAATATTAGTGCAAAAATAGGAGGAAAACCATATACATCAACAACTTTTTCTTCTACAACAACATTTTTAGCCATCTTAACAGTCTAGTTAGCACAATCAGTAGGGGGTTGCTCTTCTAGAAATGTAATCTAAACTCCACCTACAACAAAATACACCTTCTCATATACCTTCCCACATTCCAAACAATCATATCTAGGAAGTGAGGGAGCAACTAAAAAATATCCAAGCCATGATTTAGATGTCTGCATTTTAGACGCAATAGGAACATAATTTCCATGTCCATTTTTCCCAAGTATTCCTCTGATATATCCCATTTTGCTCAATAGTTAGGATCCAATACCGATAATCTGTTTTTCAAAGTTGGGTGTAATAAGATAAGGTGATGAGTTATAATCATCAACACTAGCCTTCAAACAATCAACATCGTGAAGGGTGGAAGTAGGTGAGTCTGGTAGCTCAACAACAACAATATCCTTCTCAGCATTATGTAGGAAATTGATTTACTATTCAATTTTTTTGTGTTCACTCCCACAAGTACTGAATAGTATCATTTTTCTTAGTCAACCATAGCAATAATGCACCATGATCTTCTTTAAAAGTTTGATATTAATAAGCATTTCCATGGAGGACTTCTTCATAAAGCATTTCTAGGGAGAATTTTAAATAAGCAAACTTACTTATTAGTTGACCATTTTGATGGTCTAACTTGCAAATTTGTTTCTTCAAGATAATATTTTCTAAATCATAGAGAGACTTATCTTCCTCCTTCAAATCATCAATCAGAACAGTACTTTTGTAAAATTCATATACAATATTTTGCAAATACTTCCACATGGTTGAGTCCATATTACAAACCTTCTTGATTTTCTCAATGATAAAACACTGGAACAATTTGAAAATGTTGCATTATTTGATTGATAGCTACACTAAACTACAAGTGAAGGATTGAGTTAAAAACTTGATTAGTTTCCTACTTTTCAAAAAGTTCCCACAATGTTTTTCCAATTTTGATAACACTAAGTTGGAAAATGTGTTTCCACTAGCCATGAAAACAAAATTATGAAAAAACAAGGCTGATGGATGAATAGATCTACAATTGGTTTATTTGATCACCACAAGGGGATGCAAGCTATCCCCTCACCATCAATCAATACCAAAGGAAAAAATCATCACATGGAAAGTATGAAATTGTAAACCTGTCGTTGATTCCTATAAGCCACCACTAAAAAAATCTACCAGTATTTAAAGGTGGCAATGCCAGCTTCATCTAAAGAAAAACACCACATGTTGTTACTTTTGAAGCCTGCAAATACTAAAATGTGAGCAATAAGACAACAGATATTTGTCAAAATTAGTTCTCTAAGAAGTGGCGATTGTTACTTATTTTTCTCAAACTCTATCCGCAACCCACAAATAAAATATATATCTCCATGACCTATGTGCATAGTGAAGACAAAATCTATTTAGTATTAGATATAACTTTAGGATTTTGTGCTCCATCATAGTGGGAATAATTTTCACCCTTTATAGCCCATTTTTCTTTGACCATAAATTCTTGAAATTTCAAAATTTTGCTGGGATGATCCATGTGCAACTAAAGAAATGGGTAGACAACTCGAGCTAAGGAAACAGCATGATTTACACCAAGTTTCAAGCCACGAGCCTCATAAACTATGACACCCATAGATTCCACAACAATGGATTACACCACTAGTTCACTCTAGAAATTGTCCCAACAATTGTAATGATGATAAGATCATTAGAGTTTCCTAGCATGCCCAACATCTTGATTGAGAAAGGCCAAAAAAAAAAAAATCATGTTCAAAATTTGGTTCACTCTAGAAATTGTCCCAACAATTGTAATGATGATAGGATCATTAGAGTTTCCTAGCATGCCCAACATCTTGATTGAGAAAGGGCAAAAAAAAAAAAAAAAAAAAAAACATGTTCAAAATTTGGGTTACCGAAAAAAAGCTATTGGTTAAATTTAAGGCGACTGGTTCTTGCTTCAAATATACAACCATACAACAAACACATCCTTTTCCTTTCATATCTAGTCATTTAGGAAACATATATACATATATGAATCCAAAAAAAGTGATTATGCAATTTTTGTTGGTTCATTAATTTTGGGGATAATTTTTTGTCACATTTTGGTGTTTTGGCCATAGTTTGATAGAAGGTGACTGATGGAAAGTCACGGAGAAGGAAACCAATGAAGGAGAAGGAATTTGCTAAAATCTGGCAGTTGCGAAAGATCGGGTAGGGAAATCAGAGCGTACACGGTCACAACCGAGATGAAACGTTTATTAAATAGTAGAGGAACCAGTGGCAACTGAGAAATAGAGAGCTAGCCAATAAGGAAAGAGCAGAGTATCTAAGGAGAGAAATAAGTAGTCTAGGGACTTCTCTAAAAGCCTCTTTTATCTGAGATATGGGAGAATCTAAAGAACTCTTAGCTCAAGATCGAGACTAGTCAAGCTACCTTGTGAAGAAAATCAACCTGTTTATCCCCTTGCGCTAACAAGCTAATCAACTCTTCAACCAAGCCATGGTGACTCTCACACGTGGATATCCTCGAAAACCAAATCTAGAAAATTGAGGATGAATTGGGTAATACAAAAACTCTTCTCTGTGACCTTAAGCCACCAGTACAGGGCCACAGCTCCAGTTGATCAACATAGAGGTAAAAACTCAATAGAATTTCCTCTTGATGACACGACTTGCTCAATAAATAGTTGAACTCACAACAAAGTTCATAGATCAATGCAAGAACTCTCACAGGTCCATGGGAGGCGACTCTTACTCAGTATGCGCAATTCAAAATTGTAGCTATACAATCTATCCCATAGTTCATTCCTTCATTTGAAGGAACAAGCCAAGGAGGAGCAACACTGGTAAAAGCACTACAACAACACGAAACACCAACATCGCCAGCAAATAATTGACTTGAAGATGAGTCAATGAACTGTGGTTGGGGCTTGTTGGGTCCTTCGTTTTGGGGACAATTTTTTGTTGCATTTTGTTTTTTTTACCATATTTTTAGCAAAGGTGACCGATGGAAAGTCGTGGAGAAGGAAACTGGGGAAGGGGAGGAATCCACTAAACTATGGCAATTGTGAAAGATCAAGAAAGGAAATCAGGGCACACACAATCATAACCTGGCCAAAACATTTATTATACAGTAGAGGAACCAGTCGTAACCGAGAAGCAGAGGTAACCAAAAAGGAAATGTTGAAGCATCCGAGGAGAGAAATCAATTGTCGAGGTGAGCCCAGTGTTTAAAAGGCCAAAGGAAAGCTAGAATTGGAAAGAGAAGAGAGTATACTAAAATGTTGTTGCGGAGTGTATCAAGCCCGCATGATTCTGTAATGACCTGGCCATAGGCTGGACTATATTCTCTAGTCCTACCCTGTTGAGAAGCCCTCTAAGCATGAATGTAATCATGTAATGCTAACTGAACCTAATGAAAGAGAAATTTGTATGGCTGTTTGATGGAATATTTGTGTTGGTTTTATGTGACCCCTTTTAAAATTTTATTTTGAATGCATTTTTGAATTCTCTATTCGTTTGAATGCTTTAGTTGTTATCTTCTGCAATGATTATTAGTTTAATGAGTATTTGTATCCTTGTGCAATTTCTCTTGACACTTGGATCCAATCCCTTAACCATGTAATTTTGTGGCGCGCTTAGGGTGAGATACCTTATTCTTCTTGAGTAAGGAGAAAATGGTAGTGCTATGCTAGACTATGAAGGACACTTCATTGGCCTCTGTGCCCCAACCCAAGGTCTCAACATGACCACAATTTTTCAGCAACAATGCTAAAAAACAAGTAACAAGAAATGAAAGATAAATACACTTTTATAAGTAAAACCTCATTAAGATTTATTAAAATATATCGAAAAGATTAAAAATTAAAATTCAACATGGAAGGAAACTCTTGCTCTGATACCATGTAAGAGTGTTTGATATTACCCAAAATATATCAAAAATACATAGAGAAGCCCTTCATTTATAGCAATGGAGGATGCTCAGCTTCAGTGAAAGATAACTATGACAAATAGGTAAATAAGAACTCCTACTTAAGACAACAACACAAAACACTTAGCTCGTTGGAAAAGTGGGCACTAGAAAATACCAACATTAATAATGCCATGGGATTGGATGAAAGAAACTCACATGTGTGATTCTATGAGAGTTGAAGACGAAAATGACTTTCTTTTAGATTGTCCATCCTATACTCACATTCAATCTGACTTTCAAAATATCTATCACACTACCAATATTTCAACCTTTTAACTCAACAAAACTATGATGACCTGGTAACACATCTCTCATTGTATTTTAGCATATAAATAATATATTAAAGAATTTTAACTAATCTCTTACCATTTTAAAGTTTAATAGCCCCTATAAATATTAATAAATATTAACCATCATTATTATTATATATATTTCACGTGTATAATTATATATATATATATATAGATAATTAATTAATTATAATTTTATTAAAGGCTCATAATAAATTTGTTTCTAACATTTTTCTTTAACATATTTTATATTTTATAATTTAAATTTTTACGTAATTATATATAATAAATTTTTTCCCCAAAAATTATTTATAATATATAGCATCGTCTAATTAATAGATAAAATTGATTTTTTTTTTAATCAAATTAATAACATTATCTAGAAATTTTTAAGAGTCATAATTTTAAATTGTTTCATTTGGGAAATTCAACCATCCAAAAGTTTTCAAGTTAAATTCATTTATACTTTCACAAAAATATTTTGAATAACTAAAAATCACACTAATATCACCAGATTTTGGGAAAATGACATTTTTATCTATTTATTAAATTATACTCCTATCAAATTTCTTAAATCAATTTATTATTTTTTAATTAATGAGATATTATATTTTTCACTATTAAAATATATTTTTTAATATCTTTCCTGCACTGAACTCTTTGCGCAATGATGGTTTACTTAAAACCATGTATAAAATCATACATAAATAAAATAATAATTTAGAACAGTTATTAATACGAATTTGTTTACACCTGTTGGAGACAACGGTTCCCTTTCCTCGACGCGCTCAGCAGTTTTTCTGATATAAACGGTTCCACCGACTAACGTTGTGTGGTTTTAGGTTGGCCACCATATTGAACTTTTGCTCTATGTAGCAATTTCCCAACGTGTAGTTTAGTTGGGCCCCACAAAAGTAGTGGGGTTTTCCCTTTTGTCCATGTACTAATTATGAAACAATATGGGTGAGCGTGACTAAACGTAGATATTAGATGATTCGAAAGGAAAATATCATTTTCAGTTGGTGAGCAAGTGGGCCCATCAACATCAATATTTATTTATATTTGAGTGGTAAGTTTGCATTATAAGAAGATATTTATAGTTTTGTTGGTTTCAAATAGTGATTTAAAAAAAAAAAAGTTAAAGTGTATATATGTTAATATAAATAATATTTTTTTTTTTCTACGTAAAGACTATCTAATTCATATATTAACTGTACAAACCAAAATTACAAACTGTGAGGCAAGTCTTCCAGGGCTTATGATAGCTCTCTGGGAACCAAAAAACAAAAAACTGATGATTCCCAAACTGGGAAAGCCTTCACAAAATTAAACTGACCAAGGCCTGATATAACGCTCCCACGCAGGGGCAGCACCAGACTTCATAAGCCAAACCAGAAGGTATATGACTGAGCAACCCGACAAAATTAAAATTGGGAATTGACCCATTGAACTTGAGACCCGACCCGTGTCCAAAGCAAAAACCAACAGGCGAATAGGTAAGCCACCACGTCCAGCCATCAAAACGAAAGCGCAAGAGAGAATTACCCGTGTCATTTTTGATTTTTTCGCTGAGTTGAGGAAGAGGGAAGGAACGCGAAGAAGGCGTCAGCTTCTTCTGCAAGGCTGGGATCCTCCACGATGTACGCCCAGCCTTCTCCCTCTGGTGTATCCCACATTTTGCGCCATGTCTCGTCTGAAATCCCCTGAGGGGCTGGTCCCACCGGAGGAAACGACCCATGCTGACCAGCCTCAGACGCTGGTGGCTCCAAAGCGGAGCTGTGTTCCCCTGCCTCCGGTGATCCTTGGGCGAGTTCTTTACCTTTGCCTTCTGCTTGCTTCTGCTGCAGGTCTTGAGGGGCAGATTCCCCATTTCCTTCCAGAGTTCTGGAGAACATAATTGAGATATGGGCACTAAGCCCTGGGTAGCTCTCCGTCCTTGGCAGTGTGAAAATCGTTGAGCCAAAGGAAGGAAGTTCTGATTTGTTCTCCTCAGCACATCCAACCTCCAAAAACTGGCTAATTGGAAGTGGAGTGGCTTTGGCTCTTCGATGGCAGTAGCAGCAACAGCAGTGGTGATGCTCATCCACTGCTGGAGCTCGCGAGGAAGAGCCTCTAGCTGGACCTCTTCTGCTCGGCTGTCTCTGACGGAGTCTGGCCATGGAGAACCTGACTCTGCTCTTGTTTGAGTGCAGGTGGGCGCGGAATCGAAGACTGAACCAGTAACCTCCCAACTCGTTCTCTGATGCCCAATTTCCCCTCTGAAACCCGCTCCTTGGTGGCTCGGTGGACCGATTCCGGTTCTCACCCTGCAGCTGAGCCAAGTGCTTCCGGCTACAAGACCAGCCACCAGAGAGGCTATGGCTGCGATAGCAATCACCAGACACCCGACGCTGAAGGGAATGGAGCTGCCATCGCCTCGGCTCTCTGCAATTCTTGCTTTCCTCACAATCACTCGACAGACATTCTCTGCACCCTTCATTGCTGTGGTTATGCTCTGCCTCAGGCTCTCGATACAGGCGTGCATTAAGTGCCCTGTGCAACCCCATAAACCTACCGCCCTCACCATCACCATTAACTTCATTAAACGCAGCAGAGGGATCGTTTACACGGCTGACGGCTTCATATGGGGGCCGTATCGTTTACACGGGGCAGCCCATGCATGGCATGTGGCATGCCCCTTGCTGCTGTCCTGCCACCCGCATCCGGGGTCTCTTTGTCCCTATGGATGAGATTCTCACATTCCAACTTCCTTTGATTGGTTGGGATAATGTTCAGGTGTCCCTCAAGGAAGGCCTTATCTGAATCAACCCCTATGTTGGCAAGAAGATCAGCCACTTTATTACCTTCCCTTTTAGTGTGATTGAAAGAGATAGCATTGTAGTTGCTAATTTCCTCCGCCATGCTGCTGAGTCTGGCCTCTAGTCTCCAACTATTGGCTATTTTCCTAGCTTTCGACCCATTCTGGATCCGAATAGCCATGTTTATTAGTATTTGGGAGTCCCCCTCCACAATCAGTGGTCGAAGATTATGTCTTCTAGCAGTAAGTATTCCTTGCCACATCCCTTCCAACTCTGCTGAATTATTGGTGTCCCAACCTAGGTTGCCAAAGTAGAGTTGTTGCAGAGTTCCTAGGTGATCCCTGATGACCCCTCCGAATCCTGCAGGACCTGGATTACCCTTGGAAGCGCCATCAAAATTTAGTTTGTATGAATAGAGAGGCGGGGCTTCCCAATTCACCTTGTCCTTGTCATTGTTATTTGCTGCTTGCTGAGAGGTTGGTTCTTGGTTCAATTGCAGTCCCCAGTTAGATAATATGTTTTTCTCATTATCATCCGTTGGGAGATCTTGTTGGGTCCAGGATTTCAGTGACAAGGTTTCTTGGATGTTGGCGTGCATGCTGTTCCATATGTCCTCCCTATTCAAGCTGCTATTTTTGAAAATGCGCCTATTCCGTTCCTTCCAAATGTTCCAAAGGAGAAAACCAGGAATTAGGTTCCACAGATGATTAAGCAAGCCACTTTTGTAAGGACTTTTAGACCATTGCCTTATGGTGTTTATTACGCTTCCTATTTCTCTGCAGCGCCTTTGACTCCTAAACTCAGTCTTCTCCCATAGATGAGTAGCAAGCGGACATGAGTCTAGAAGATGCTGTAAAGTTTCCTCATGCTGAAAGCAGTTGTGGCAAACTGAGGGTCCATGGAAGTTGCGTTTTTGCAATTTATCCCATGTGAGAATTTTCCTATGTCCCACTAGCCATAGAAAGTGATTGATTTTGGGCCAGGTTTTGAAACTCCAAATCCTGGACCATAGAGGATCAGGTTTGACTGGAGGGTCTTCCAAAAGATTGTAGGCTTCAGAGGTGGAGTAAGCGCCCTTGGAGAGGTAGCCCCATCTGAGGATATCATCACTGATATTGAGCTTAATTCTTCTTTTTGCCAATTCAGTTCTAAGGGCTTCTGCTTCCTGCGGCACGTTGGTGGTGATTATTTGGCTGCTGTCGAGCCATATTCTGAAGCCGCTGCCTGTGTTCGAACTCCAGAATTGGTGGACTTTTTCTTGCTGTTGCTCTTGCCTTTCTGGAATAATAGCTGCTGGTAGTGCACTGGATAATTTGGGGAGTTGGTTCCAATCATCTTGCCAGAATCTGGCATGCTGACCATTCCTTACTTCCCAGAAACTATGTTTCTGAATTAATTGATGGTGCTGCTTGGCCGCATTCCAAATGAGTGAACCTGGACTTGTGGGAGTAAGTCGTATAAGCTCTGCAGGAGGCATATTGTTGGTGTACTTGGCAATCCAAATTCTGGCCCATGGTTTGTCCGGATTTGTTAGCCATTGCCACCAGATTTTGGCGGTCATGATGATATTGCTGTGTTCAGGGTCTCGGAGTCCAATTCCACCTTTGTGCTTGGGCTTGCTGGTGGTATCCCATTTGACAAGCGCCCATTTATGGTTGGTAGCAGAACTTCCCCAAAGAAAATTGCGCTGTAAGTTTCTCAGCCTTTTCAGAACCCATTTTGGAGCAGCTAGGATTGAGAACAAGTAAAGGGGCATGGCTTGAAGGATGGCTTTGAGGAGCACTGCTCTGCTTGCTAAGTTGAGGGAGCGGTGTGTCCATTGATTCAATTTGCCTTCCATTTTCTCAATAAGACGTCTCCAAGCTGGCTGCTTTATGGTGGAGGCGGTGAGAGGCGCTCCTAGGTAAGTGGAAGGAAGAGAGGCCGATTGAAAACCCAGGATGCGAGAGACAGCCCGTTTGACAGAGGGAGGAGTATGGAAGAAGAAAATTTCGGATTTTGTGCTATTGATTTGGGTGCCCGAAGCATTGGAGAAGTCATTAAGCAACGATTTCAGACAGGAGGCTTCCTGAGCAGAGGGATGGCCGTACAGCATGGTGTCATCCACAAACTGCTGGTGGGTGGCAGCCGGGGAGTTGTGGATTGAGATACCCCGGATGAGATTATCGTGCCTGGCTTGCATGATGTGCCGACCTAGGCCCTCCGCCATTATGACAAATAAGAAGGGGGATAAAGGATCCCCTTGCCTGATGCCTCTGGAGGGCTTGAAGGGGCGGGAAGGCAGCCCATTGACGAGAATGGAGAAGTGAGAGGAGGAGATGAGGCTCATTATCCATCTTACCCAAGTGGCACAGAATCCAAAGGCTTTCAGCATGTTCTGTATATATTCCCAGCTGAGTTTGTCAAAAGCCTTGGATAGGTCCAGCTTGAGTAGCATGCCCGCTTTTTTGGAGAGCTTGAGAGAGTGAAGGATCTCATGGGAGAGCATTATACCGTCCATTATTTGTCGGCCTTCCACATAGCCTGATTGCTCAGGTGAGATGATTTGAGGGAGAAGGGGCTTGAGCCTATTGGCTATGACTTTGGTAATGACTTTATAGAGAACATTGCAAAGGGCTATGGGCCTGAATTTGTCAGGGGTGATGGAGTTCTCTTCTTTAGGAATAAGAGTGATGAAGGTAGAGTTTAACGAGGGTAGCATCCATCGAAGGGCGCGAGATTCCTCCACAATTTGCCAGATCTCTACCTTAGTCATATCCCAGAAAGCATGAAAAAAATCAGTGGTAAAGCCATCAGGACCAGGAGCCTTACCTTCTTTAAGCTGTGCCATTGCTTCGTCCACCTCGTGGCTGAGAATCGGGCTCATGAGCAGATCGTTTTGCTCTTCCGTTATTAGTCTTGGAATATTGCGCGTGATTTTCGCTATAGCTGCCGTCCGATCCCCTGTTTGTTCTTGGTGGACGTGTTTGAAATGATTAAGGAGGGTTTCCTCAATTTTCTCATGCTCCTCCTCTTTACCTCCTGCTTGGTTCTGGATGAATGAGATCTTGTTGTGCATTCTTCGTTGCACTGTGGTGTTGTGGAAGAATTTGGTATTACGCTCTCCTTCTTTGAGCCATCTCACCCTTGATTTCTGTTTCCAATAAATTTCTTCTTGTTTTCTTCTTTCCTCAAGTTGATTGTAGATGCGCTTTTCTTCTTCTAGTGTAGCCTCTGTATGCCCTGAATTGATGACCTCCTGGTGTAGAAGCTTGAGCTCCTGATTTAGATGTTGCTGGGCTTCGAAGATGTTACCAAAGGTCTCCTTATTCCATTGTTTGAGGTGACTTTTTAGGTACCTTAACTTCTGCTGGAGAATGAACATTTTGGTGCCTTCTGGAGGAACAAAGGAGGCCCAAGTAGTTTTGACGAAGTCCTTGAATGCCGGGTGGGTAAGCCAGAATTTTTCAAATCGAAATGGCCTCCTGGTGCTGCTCCCTGGTCTTTGCCATTGCAGGGCGATTGGCCAGTGATCCGATCCAGAGTGAGCCAGTATCTCCACACTGAAATCTCCCCCAATGTGCACTGCGTTGTCCGATAACAGGAATCGGTCCAACTTGGAGGCAATCTGTTGCTTCCCTTTCCTGTGATTGCTCCAAGTATAGGTACCATTACAAAAGGGCATATCAATAAGGGAGGCATTTAGGATGAAGTCCTTAAAGTGTTCCACTTCGGGTTCCAATCTGGTTCTGCCCCCTGTTTTGTCCTCTAGTCGGGTGATCATGTTGAAATCTCCCGCCACAATCCAGAGAGGATGTTGTCTATTGTTGCTGAGAGCCTCGATGGTGTCGAGGAGTAATTTTTTATTGCCTCCATCCTGTGGGAAGTAAACATTGGATAAGTTTCCATGTACCTGAGTGCCTATGATGTGAAAGGTTGCCTGAATAAGATGGTGGCCTGCATGAAAGTCCGATAGAGTTATAGCTTGAGTGTTCCAGGCTATGGCAAGACCTCCCGAGGCTCCTGTCGCATCCACGGCCACAGAATGGCATCCTGGCCAGGCTTTGGAGAGTATTCGCCCTAGAGTATCGCTATTACATTTGGTTTCTTGAAAAAAGCATATGTGCGGCTTCTCCATTTTTATCATGTTTTTGAGCATCCTGTATTTTGCAGGGCCGTTAAGGCCTCTAAGATTCCAGGAAATGAGCTTCATTGATAACTAGGTTGAGAGGGGCTGAAGTATTTCGTAAGCTTCGCATAGTGGCCTGAATCCACTAGGACTTCTCCAAGCTCTATTGTTCTTTGCAGTACTGTTTTCCTTCCTCTCTTTTTAAAATCCTTTGGGCGCAATCTGCCATCCCAGGTACTTCCCGCTTGAATCCCTAACTGCTGTTGTTGGTAGACTTTGGAGATAACCATCTCCAACTTTTCTAGGTCAGTTTCAGCAATGGATTCAAAGGCCCTTTTCCTGCATGCTAACTCTAGTTCATTGATGTCCAGTCCGTGAAGATCCACGTTTTCAGCTTCTTCCTCCATTATTTCTATGACACTGTTGTCCTCCTGTACAGGCTCTGAAGTCTGGGTCGATTTTTGTTTCCCGTCTATCTCCATAAGCTTGGGTATAATCACCAGATCCTCCTGATTTCTAGATAAAATGTTGGGTATGATGATAGGGGTTTTTATGATGGGGGGGGGGAGGAGGGAGGGGGGTGGCTTGAGGAGGATGGATGGTCAGATTTGCTGGGATTTTCCATGGGTCGATCTTCCGGAATATTGTTGAGGATTTCAAAACTGTTCTTGGAAGCTTGGTCTTTGAGGTTGTTCGGTTGAGACTTCTGCCCATTGGCATTCTTCCGGTGCGATCGCCTTCTGCTGGTTACCTTGGTGAACCCATCATGATTTGGCTTGGCATTGGGGTTCTGTGACAGATCTGGGGTATTTAGCGGACAATCCCTGAATAAATGCCCCAGAGCATGGCATCTTCTACAACGGAATGGCACATGTTCGTAGTCCAGGGGCTGGGTCCATTCCTCATCCCAGTGGGAGAGTGTTATCGACTCTGGCAGCGCTTCATTCAACCTTATAAAGACACATATGCGTGCATATGATATGAATCTGCGGGTTTTGGTTTCTTCAGCTGTCCTAATGTACTCTCCCACTCCATTTCCAATTCTTCTTAGTGAATCTTCGTCCCAATATTCATCAGGGAGTCCATATAACCGGATCCAAACTGGTGCCCAGGTTAGGTCTTCTTTATCTGGGTTGAATCTGGGTTTCCAGTCTCGCATGTACAGTCCTGCAGCGTTGAAGAAGTGTGGGCCTGTACCTAGCACCCTGAGTTTGTCTTCCACACAGTAGAAGATGACTGTGAAGAAGCCCTTCGGCCCTAGTTGTAGCTGCACATCTCCCTTTGGTTTCCATTTGGCAGCTATCCAACCAGAGAGGGCTCTTTCTGTTGGCCATAAACCTATAAATTTTCCTATAATTGCATGCTCTTTCATAAATTCTATTCTAGCATTTACCAGGTGCCCTTGTAGTTCGATTCTGGGCCTCTCTGCGGCTACAGGTTTGCAGGTGGCTGAGGTGGCCTTTGGCATTTCTTCTTTATCATTTCTCTTTTCGTCCCGTGGTTCTTTTCCCTGATCTGGCCGAGCTTCTGTATTGCTATTTCCTTGCCCTGTGGCCTGTTCATTGTTTATGACGTCTTTGCTAACCGAACCGAACATGAGATACGGTTCCTTCTCTGTCTGCATTGGGGAGGGCCCTGGCGCCCCCCCTGTGGTATTTCCATAGCGCCGGACCTGCGCAGTGCGGAGGCGATGCGGTTACTGTGCTTGGAAGGTGTCAGGGATTGCAGTAGGGGCTACAGTCCGTGGCGCCATCACGGGTTACAGAGGAACCCTAAATTCTTGCAGAGCTCGAGCCTCCAAAAATGTTAATATAAATAATATTAATTACATTATAATATTTTATTAGTTGTTTTATTTTTGTGATAAAATTTTTATGTTTATTGTTTCTTAGATAAATTAAGCTAAACAATAGGTAATAGCTACTATGTAGCCTTTGTTTATATTTTAGTGGTCATGAAGATATGTTGATTGTGTTAAGTGTTTACTTCGGTGTCATATATTTGAGTATTCCCAAAAGCATGATGTCGATGATGATACTATATAAGATGGAGCGAAATGAGTTGTCAAAATAGTATTTGAAATGGATATTATCTATGCTAAAATGTAGTTTTGTAGTATGAGTGTAGAACTTTTTATAATTAAGTTTATAGGGGCTTCTTAATTATCAATTATTATCATGTTATGTAGTATTTTGTAAATTATGAAATTAAGGTTTAGATCTCAGTGAATTAACTCACCAAAAAATGAAAAAGTATTTATAATTAATTAAAAGCTAAACATATTTTTTTTAAGTTTTGGTATAATTTAAAATTATTTTTTATTAGTGATTTTCTTTGAATATAAGTATATAGGCTAATGACTCAAAACCTAAAGTTATTTAGTAAGAGTGGAACTGTCATCCTTATAAACCATAAGCATGTCATTTGAAATGACCGAATTTTATTTACACATGAAGAAGTTTTTTGCATGTAAAGGTTTTGAGATTGTACAACAAATACTACATGGCTAGTCCTTAGTGTTGTAATCTTTTCATTATTTTGAAAAAAAAGTAAATCTCATAATAGGTCAAGAGGATCTTGGATATTAAACTAATATGAAGGCTACAATTTTATATTACATAAATAAATCTCATATATATATATATATATATATATATATATATATATATATATATATATAGATATAATACATTTACCATGAATTAGAAAACAATTACAGTTCTTTAACCAAAGCTACATAACCAAGGGCTAAACCACCACACACCACAAAATCACTAAAGGAAAAACCATGTGTTGAATAGCACAAAAAATGGATGTAAAAAATGACAATTTTTTTTCAAAGGAACTACACCTATTCCCTGGCATATGTGATTTTTTGCTCCACTATATCTAATGCAATGTACAACACATGGAGGTAATTGTGAAAATAATATAACGCATACCAAACATTCTTCCACTTGTTTTTCCATTACACACAGAGAGTGATAGTGGTACATGATAAAAAAATCAAGTAAATTTTTCCATTGTTTCTCTACTCCAAGAGAACTTCTCAGTGCCCATATATTCTATTAATGAGTGTGCAACATTCATCAATGTATCCATCTTCACCAACAACACTTTTTTTTCTTCAACCATATATTTCATAAAGTGATATTGAACATCAATATGCTTTATCCTAGAATGATACATTGTGTTCTTCATTAGGAAGATTACACTCTGACTATCATAATCTATTCTCATAACGTGTTTTACTGACCCAATACCTAAACAAAATCTCTATAACCATATTGTTTTCATATTTGCATGAGTGGTTGTCATGTACTTTACTTCTATACTTGAGAGTGTCACTATAGACTATCTATTTTTTATTGAATTGGTTTCTCCTATAATAGGTAAACACATACACTTTTGTTGATCTTATACAATCCAAATCTCCAACCTAGTTTGCATCAGTAAAGTCATGTATGTCGAACGCTTTGTAAAATCAAATGCTTCCTTTGTATTACACCCATAACCATTCATGCCACACAAGTACCTGAAAACCGTATTTACTTTTGTTTAGTGCTCCTTCCCCGATTTTGACATATGCTTACTCATTTCTCCCATTTCATGTGTAATGTTCAGTGTATTATATACCATTGCATACATCAAACTTCCAACCACATTGGAATATGGAACAAGCGACATGTCCTCTACCTATTCTTGTGTCTTGGGACACTTTTCTACATATAACATTGCACCTGTAGTAGTGGGAATCTTTACTAGTTTACATTCCTACATATTAAACCTATGTAATATTGTTTCAAAATATTTCCTTTGATTTGATTTTAATTTTCATGCCCAAAATTGAATTTGTAGCACCAAGATATTTTATGTGAAATTTAGAGACCATTTGAGTTTTTACTTCATGGATGATTTCCTTTCCATTTCCAATCAACAACATATCATCCACCTGCAACACTATATAAAAAATACAAACACCAACTAATTTGAAATACACATAGTAATCCAGTTTTCTCCTTGTGAAGCCAAGTCCCAATATATAAGAATCAAATTTTTAAAACCACATCCTTAGTGATTGCTTCCACCCATACAAGGACTTTATAAGTTGGCATACCAACTCTTTTTTTCCTTTACCAACAAAAACTTCTTGCTACTTCATGTAGATTTATTCTTGCAAATCATAGTGTCAGACTATTATCTTTGCATCCATTTGTTCTACATCAAAATAAAAAGCTCATATCGTATCAATAACTCAAGTGAGGGAGGAGGGGGAATAAACAACTTGTATCGTCATAAAATTCCTACACTGAAACATGACATTATGAGCAACAAAAACCAACAAAAAATAATATGGATGTTTTATGACTACATAACTGAGGAGACCCAATGGTATGAAGTCCATAAACATATCTTCAATGATTCAATGACCTTCCATCAATCCAACCACAATTGATATTAATGATCACAATTGGTCAATGGTTTAACCTTTCTCATTATTTTTAAAATGATCTAAATGCATAAGTACCAAGTTTATCATTCCTAGGTGTTGATGCCCCGAAAATCGTTGTATCAACATTGGGGGATAACCACCTGGTCCGGACCTTAATACAACTCCTTTTCTGTTTGGGATGGTGGCTCCGACTGGATATAATGGGACCAGTTTCCCAATAATGAATAAAAGGGGATGGATGAGTGATTGGTTTCTAATAAATGATAATGAGTGGATGACTTAATCTAACAGTGAAAACATAAATGACTATTCTATCCCGGGAAGCTTCTATTCTTTTAAGTGCAACGCTTGATGATCTATGTTCATTGATAGGCATATAGATGACTCTACACAATAAACATAGACATTCATTCACTTAATGATTTCTTTGTTCAAATAGTTGAACAAAGTGATTAACAAAACATTGTTACACTTATCCTTTTATATTACCGATACATGTATGATAAAAGAAAAGCATGTTGTAAACATCCAGTAGTGGAAATTGTAAAGAATGTTGTTAAAAACACATGCATATATCCGATAATAGCAAGAGTGATCAAACAACAATTCACATAAACAGAATGAACTCAGACATAGATAGTAGTACCATATGAGCTGCAAATCATTCCCAACATCAATCGCTATTTGAATTCCTTCTTCTGACTCAGAAATACTTTTAAATAAAGGTAGTAGTGCACATCCACATAAAAGCTTCGTTATCAAAATTGGAATAATTGGCCCAGTCTTTATAAAAAATATGCCTGAAGTACAGTAGTGCAACTTCAGGTTTAAGTCATATACAAAAACTTACGACCCTTTCCAATGCATTGAAAGGGTCTATAAATACTTGATTAAAACTAACTAACTATGAAATTAAAATCCTACTTAATTGGTACAACTTGATTTGGAGTATCTTCCTCATAGCAATTTAGCAGTCGGCAGCATGATTCATCACTTTGGTTGTTTGCCTTTCGACCTGAGTTGGCATATTGCTGGCATTGGTTCCACTTCTGGAGGTCGGTTGAGACAAGAATTGAGTTGAGCAGCATAAGTGGCATCTTGTATATCGGGAATGATACACCCGATTGCATCTCTCAAGCACTTGAGGGCGGCTCTCTGGATGTATGGTTTTAATAGGAACAACCAATAGGTGTCCCAAGTCAAACTGTTAATTCCTGCGATCAATCTCCCATTCTTCTCCAGCTCTTGATAACATGACTGCTCCAATGTTTTAGCCGATAGTAATTTACTTGGGGTACATTGAGAGATCATGTTAGATAAGTAGAGAGTATCATTAATCAATTCAACCAAATTACTTGTGGTTAACTTGCATATGGAAACTGCTCTCTCTGCCTTCATTAACTGGGACTGGCATTCCATAAATAGGATCTCTTTATGGGATTCTAAGATTTTTGGCAAATTAGCTACCTGTCCCTCATTAGTGTCTTGCCACTCAAGAAAATTGGTCAAGGTCTCATCGGCCTGCTCCAAGTCTGTTCTAGCATCAACCGATTTATCAATTATTGATGCTGTTATGTCACATAAGGGTTCTGCTTGAGCGATTTTTTGACATAACAACCTTATTTGTGTTACCAATGCTTTGTTAATCTGTTGTGCTTCTGCTCTGAACTCTGCAGGCTACGGAAGATTCTTGGACTTTTCTATTTGGGCTGATAATTGAGCAATTTGCTCATCTTTAGATTTCCCCATCTGTTCATGCACTGCTTTCAATTTTGCCAACGCTTCCGACAGCTCTTTCTGCTTTTGAATTGCACTTGAATCAATTCTTTGTTTCTCTTCCTGCAATTGTTTATTCAATTGATTGTTTATTTGTTGCTGTGTAGACAACTGTTGTTCGAGTTGCTCTGCTTTCTGCTGTGCCTCCGATAACTGTGCTTGTAGCGAGGTGATTGCTTGGTCCTTTTCTCTTAACAGATTAGTCACTTCTGATGCCTTGTCCATGGTGGCTGCCGAATAGGCTCCAGCATATTGGGATAATTTTGTAAGGTCAACAGAAGGATCAAACTCCTCTTTCCAAACCACATTGGCTGTCACTATTTGTTCAGGGAATAGGGAAGGTTGATCAGTCCTTCTCCTTTTTCGCTGTCGTTTTACTACAGCCCTATGCTTTGGGCTGTAAAAGACATCCAATGGAGGTATTCCTCCACTTGCAAAACGATTTAATCTGAATGATCCTTGGGAATTATCTCTATTCCTGTAGAAGGGGGTAGGCCGCTGGTTCCACTTGGAACCTCTTTTGATGTTGTATCCTGTGTGTTAGCCGCTTTAGATGTATCAGCTTCCTTTGAGCTCTCAAGATTGCTTATGATTGAGTCGAATTGCTGCCATTCCTGGAGCAATTTCGGGTCAATCTGGGCATCTACATTCACGTCTGTGCTACTCTGCTCCTGCTCTTTCCTCTGCACTTCCTCCTACTCTTTTGTTTGGATTTCTCCAGCAATTTCTGATGTAGCAGGAGGTCGTTGTTCACGCTCGCTTGATTGTGTCATCGAGGTTGTTGCTAACAGATCTAGAGGTAGAGTTTGCAACCTCTGTTCTCTAAGTCTGTTAAATTCAACTAACCCATCGTCATGGTATCTCATTCTGGCTAGTGATTGAACCTGGAATAGCGACTCGGCTGAGGAGAATAGGTCATCAAACTCATCATATTTATGGTCAAATTTAGTGAGTTTTTCCTGTTTAAGCGCATTGTAGGCTACTTTGTTTGGATCAAATCGCCTATTAGGAAGAGTGGCGAGATTCAGTGCCTTAATCTTATCTGCTTCTTTCTCTGCATGTTTATAGTCATGCAGAGCGTAAACACCACATCTTAGAGGAAAGGGAGGCCAAACCTACTTCTTTTTATTCCTTAGAGTCTGTGTAACTCCTTCGGATGTAATCTGATATGCTACCTCTCGAGCTAACAGTTTGTCGGGTGTATACAAAGGGAGGACATGAGGCTTGGCATGACTGCCGAAAACTCTTACATAGGTGAATTTTTCTTCTCTGAACCATCTCCCTATGGCTGTCAAGTCAATCTCCGCTTGTGAGGAAATCTTAGGAGCAGGTTTGTCAAAAATGGCATAGTGAATGGGTAACATAAAACCATTGCAAACTTGATATAAATGGTGTTTATAGTGGGCTTTCCATAACTTCTGGTGGTATATATGAATGGGCATGGGGTCTTGTGGAGTCCATCTCCACCCCAACATAGGAAATTCGGAATTAAAACACAGGGTGTCCAAGATGTAGGCACTATAGTAAAATGGGGGAATGAACCTTTCAGTAACGCGGGATTTGTTTCTGAATTCAAGAACTGCTGTTGCTAACTTATCAGACAGTATATTTCCCCAATCCATTATTTCACTATTGCATGCTGCTTCCATTAAAAGTACCATCTCTATAGTGAAGTTTGAGGAATCATGTAACCCCCACAACCTACACATCATTACTCCGGCATAACAATAAGGAGAACACAAGGAATCAACAGAGTACTTACCCGAAGACTCATGCTTGTGTTTTGCTGGGTTTTGTCTCCAATCCCGTATGGGTTCTGATTCAATTTCGTTTTCTTTTCTGAATTTCTCCAGGAATGCTTTGCTGTACTTCTTCTCCAGTGCAGGCAAATGGTAAATTTGCCTCAAATCATCAGGTTGAAATGAGCCGAAGACTCTCCCGTCCATGGTGCAAAATGTCCTGTTTGTGATTGGGATTTCTTCAATTGCCCATCTCACCACATCTGTATATGGGAAAAAATTTTCTTGGGCCGCTATCCGATGAAGGTAAGAGTCGGCTAAATCCTTTAGAGTAGCATCAGACTTCCAGGTCAGGTCTGCTGTGGCTTGCACTATTGTTACCTGAGGCTCTTCAGCTTCAATCAGATTGTAGATGCTCAGCCAAGTAGTTTTACTGAGTCCTAGACATGTGGTGTCCGATATCAGTCCCTTTTTGCTTGGTCCGGGATCGGCAATGTGTTGTCCTGTAACTGCCGAAGCGGAAGTTGTTCCAGTTTTCTTAGATTTCTTCCCCATTTGGCTTGAATTTGCTGCTTCGGAAGAGCTCTGCACAGGAGAGAAAATGAATGTAATGCAGAGAATTGGTGGCGCAAACCAAATATGAACGAGATATATTAATCAATGAATAATGGAGGATTAACTTAAGGTGGCCGCGGATACAATCTCTGAAGATATTTTAGCCTTACTGTTTCATTAAATGGTCGTTTAAACCTGTCAATCCTTTAAATGCTCATCATATCGTTTATTGGCCGAATGATTCATTTAAGCGTAGCTTTGATGTTTTGGCAGTTGAGCGTAAGTGAATCACTATCGGGAAGAGAAAGGCCTTTAATACTAAATAAACATAATATATCCCAACCTTATCAATCTTTTTTGAAATCTGCGCTTAGCTTTATCGCAATCGGCGATCGGGGGAATGCTTAAGTTGTTATATTGGTGTCCTTTCGAAATCCCCGATCGCCGATAGCAATATCGCCAATTTGCATCCGGAGTTTTAAATGAGGGCTTTAGATGCATGCATGGTACATCCCCGATCGTCGATAGCGATATCGCATCGGAGCGAAGAGGGGCCTTTTGTTATGATCGTTGGCCTTCCCGATATCCAATAGCCATTTGTGTATTGTCGCATCGGGGAAAACCAATGGGTCTTATGTTATGCATCCTTTATTATTGCGATATGCGATCGTGCGATTGCTTTATCGCAATAATAAAGGATTATTCATTCTTTATTATAGGACCGATTAAGTGATTTAAAAAGGTTTATAATGTTTTATTTCTTTTCGGACCTTTTTAATAATGATAAGTTGATACCAATTTAAATGAAAAGGGACCCATTTCATATTATAGTTTTGAAAATAAAAATTTTATGAAATGGGGGGTTGTTGTAGAGCACAACACTAGGTAAACTCCTCTGACACAAAGGTGTATAATTTTATTTTTTAGGCTCAAATATAAGTGCAAAAATATACAACAACAAATTTTTCTTCCAAAACAACATTTTTAGCCATCTTAACAATCTAGTTAGCACAATCAGCAGGGGGTTTCTCTTCTAGAAATGTAACCCGAACTTCACCTACAACAAAATACACCTTCTCATCCACCATCCCATATTTCAAACGATCATATGTAGGAAGTGAGGGGGCAACTAGAAAATATCCAAGACATGATTTAAATTTTTTCACTTTAGACACAATAGGAACATAATTTGGATTTCCATTTTTCCCAAGTATTCCTCTAATATATCCCATTTTTCTCAATAGTTAGGATCCAATACCAATAGTTCGTTTTTCAATGTTCGGTTTAATAAGCTAAGGTGATGAGTTATAATCATCAACACTAGGCTTCAAACAATCGACATCATGAAGGGTGGAAGTAGGTGAGTCTGGTAGCTCAACAAAAACAATATCCTTCTCAACATTATGTAGGAAATTGACTTACTATTCAATTTTTTTGTGTCCACTCCCACAAGTACTGAATAGTATCATTTTTCTTAGTCAACCATAGCAATAATGCACCATGATCTTCTTTCAAAGTTTGATATTAATAAAAAACAAACTGTCTTCTTAAGGAGGGGCAACTTCTTCATAAAGCATTTCCATGGAGGATTTTAAATAAGGAAACTTACTTATTAGTTGACCATTTTGATGGTCTAACTTGGAAATTTTGTTTCTTCAAGATAATATTTTCTAAATCATAGACAGATTCATCTTCCTCCTTCAAATCATCAATAAGGTGTGTCTTATTCTAAAATTCATATACAATATTTTGGAAATACTTCCACATGGTTGAGTCCATATTATCAACCTTCTTGATTTTCTTAGTGATAAAATGTATTATTAATATTATTAAGCAAAAAATGTATTATTAATATTTTTTTAGTTAACCTTTAGAGTTATCACTGCTTTCCTCCTACACTACTATCCTCCTATTTAAAAGAAACAAGCTATCCTCTAATAAATAATAATCATATTAAATGGATAATATTAATAAATATTTTTATTAAAGAAATTGATAATATTAATAAATTATCATTAAAATATAGAGAAATAAAATATTTTAATAATATTTATAAATTATTAAAATATAATGAAATAAAATATTTTAATTTTAAATTATTCCCAATAGCTAGTTTTCAAGCGAATATATTATATTTAATAACTCAACCCCTAAAAAATAATATTATATAAATTAATTATTTTTATATAAAATTATATGAATTGATATCATTAAATTATTATTTTATAATACCGAAATTAAATAATTAATTATTACATAACAACTAGTTTCTAACTAAATATTGAATAATTAAAAAGATAATTATGAATTCAAGCTTCTGTGATCTATATCAAGTTTTTGAGAAGTTTTTTTAAAATAATATTTTACCTTCCTCAGTAACGAATTTACCAATGGCTAATTTTTAACCGTTAACGACAAGGATGCATCCATGGCAACTATGCATCCATGCTATTTATTCATTGAGATTGATTGATTTCTCACCTTGTCATGAGGATGAACCACATTAGTTGGTTCGAAACGTCGACCAAATCTTAATGATGTGATTAATCCGAAAAACTTATATCTACATTATAGATCACAAAAATAAAAAATCTTAGATCTAACATCATGTAGAGATTTTTAAAAATCATAATTTTAAATTGCTTTGTCTGGAAAGTTCAAGCATCCGAAAATTTTCAAATTGAAATCATTTATATTTTTAATAACAAAAAATCACACTAATATCACCAACTTATGTAAAAATAACATTTTTATCTATTAATTAAATTACACACTTATGATATTTATTAAATCACTTTATTATTTTTTAATTAATTAGATATCATATTTTTTCACTATTAAAATATATTTTTCAATATCTTCCCCCAGTGAACTCTTTGCGCAAGGATGGTTTACTTAAAACCATGTATAAAATCATACATAAATAAAATAATAATTTAGAACAGCTATTAATAGATTTTTTTTTTCTAACCTGGCCCACCTGTTGGAGACAACGGTTCGCTTTCCTCGACGCGCTCAACAGTTTTTGTGATATAAACGTTTCCACCGACTAACGTTGTGTGGTTTTAAGTTGGCCACCATATTGAACTTTTGCTCTATGCAGCAATTTTCCAACGTGTTGTTTAGTTGGGCCCTACAAAAGTAGTGGGGTTTTCCTTTTTATCCATCTACTCATTATGAAACGATGTGGGTGAACGTGACTAAACGTAGATATTAGATGATTCGAAAGGAATCGGCGAGCAAGTGGGCGCATCATCAATATTTATTTATATTTTAGTCGCATGTGTGTATTATAGGAAGATATTAGATGATTCGAAAGGAATTGGCGAGCAAGTGGGGGCATCATCAACATTTATTTATATTTTAGTGGCAGGTGTGTATTATAGGAAGATAGGTGTGTATTATAGCAAGATAGTTGTAATTCTGTTGATTATATATATATAATATGGTTATATATATATATATAAAAGTAATATTAGTTAATTATATTTTTAAATTTTTGTGATGATATTTAACATTACAAATTTTTATTAATTGTTTTATTTTTGCGATGAAATTTTTATGTTTATTCTTTTTTAGTTTAGTTAAATTATATTTAAAGTATGTTACAAGTACTAGTTACTATGCAACTTTTGTTTATATTTTAGTGGTCATGAAGATAGATTGTTTGTACTAAGCGTTTAATTGAGTGTTTTATATTTGAGTATTCCCAAAATCATGATGTCCATCATGAAACTCTATAAGATGGAGTGAAATGAGTTGTTTAAATAATATTTGAAATGGATATTCTATGCTAAAATGTAGTTTTGTAGTATAATTGTAGAACTTTTTATAATTAAGTTTATAGGGGAGGCTTAATTAGAAATTGTATCATGTTATGTAGTATTTTGTAAATTATGAAATTCAAGTTTGAGAGCTCTACTAAATTAAGTCACCAAAAAACGAAAAAGTATTTGTAATTAATTAAAAGCTAAACAATTTTTTTAAAGTTTTGGTATAATTTACAGTTATTTTTTATTGATAATTTTCTCTGAATATAAGTATATAGGTTAATGACTCAAACCTAATGTTATTTAGTAAGAGTGGAATTCTCATCCTTATAAACCACCAACATGTCATTTCCAATAATCGAGTTTTATTTACACATGAGGAATTTTTTGCATGTAAAGGTCTTGAGATTGTACAACAAATAATGCATGGGTAGTATTAGTGTTGTAAGCTTTTCATTATTTTGAAAAAAGAAAAAAAATCTCATAATAGTGCAAGAGGATCTTGGATATTAAACTAATATGGAGGCTACAATTTTATATTACATACACACACACACACACACCATGAATTAAAACACAATCATAGTTCTTTAACCAAAGCTACATAACCAAGGGTTAAACCACCACGCACCACAAAATCACTAAAGAAAAATCCATGTGCTGAATAGCACAAAAAATGGATGCAAAAAATAACAAATTTTTTCCGAAGGAACTAGCCTTATTCCTCAAACATAGGTGATTTTTCTCCGCTACATGTAACACAATGTAAAACGCGTGGAGGTAAGAATGCAAATAATATAACACATACCAAACATTCTTTCACTTGTTTTTTCCATTACACACAGAGAGTCATAGTGGTACATGATAAAAAATTCAAGGATATAATTCCATTGTTTCTCTATTCCAATAGAATTTCTCAGTGCCCACATATTTTATTAATGAGTATGCAACATTCATCAAAGTATCCATCTCTACCAACAACATTTTTTTTCTTTAACCATATATTTCATAAAGTGATATTGAGCATCAATATGCTTTATCTTAGAATGATACATTGTGTTCTTCACTAGGAGGATTACACTCTGACTATCATAATCTATCCTCCCAACTTGTTGTACCAACCCAATACCTAAACAAAATCTCTATAACCATATTGTTTCCATATTTGCATGAGTGGTTGTCATTTACTTTACTTCTATACTTGAGAGTGTCATTATAGACTATCTATTGTTTTTCCAATGGATTGCTCCTATAATAGGTTAAGCACATACCCTTTTGTTGATCTTCTATGATCCAAGTCTCCAACCTAGTTTGCAACCGCAAATCCATGTATGTCAAATCAAATGCTTGCTTAGTATCACACCCATAACCATTCATGCCACACAAATACTTGAAAACCCTATCTACTTTTCTTTAGTGCTGCTTCCCTGGTTTTGACATATGCTTTCTCATTTCTCCCATTGTATGTGTAATGTTTGGTGTATTATATGCCATTGCATACATCAAACTTACAACCACATTAGAATATGGAACAAGGGACATGTCCTCTTCCTCTTCTTGTGTCTTGGGACACTTTTCTAAAGATAACATTACACTTATAGTAATGGGGATCTTTACTAGTTTACATTCCTACATTTTAAACCTATGTAATATTGCTTCAAAATATTTCCTTTTATTTGATTAGAGTTTCTTGTTTTCTCGATCTCTTTTAATTTTCATGGCCAAAATTAAATTTTCACCACCAACATCTTTTATGTGAAATTTAGAGACCATTTGAGTTTTCACTTCATGAATGATTTCCTTTCCATTTCCAATCAACAACATAACATCCACATGCAACACTATATAAAAAAGAAGATCACCAACTAATTTGAAATACACATAGTAATGCACTTTGCTCCTTGTGAAGCCAAGTTCCAATATATAAGCATCAAATTTTTAAAACCACATCCTTAGTGATTTCTTTGACCCATACAAGGACTTTTTAAGCTTGCATACCAACTCTTTTCTTCCTTTACCATCAAAACCTTCCTGCTACTTCATGTAGATTTCTTCTTCCAAATCATAGTGTAGGACAATTATCTTCACATCCATTTGTTCTGCATCAAAATCAAAAGCACTGACAATAAATAAGCAAACTCTAATAAAGTTGACTTCCCAACAAGATAACTCATGAAAGTTAATTCCCTATACTTAGGAATAATCTTTTGCTACTAACTAAGCTTTCTAGAGTTGCCACTCTTCCTTCTACATTCAAATTCTTCTTAAATAACCATTTTCTAGTACCAATGGTATTAATTGCAAATAGAAATTCCACTCTATCCAAAGCCTTATTTTTTAATAAGGTTGTCATTTTTTCAACCATGGCCTTTTGGAGGAGTTTTTCATCCTTTGAATCCACTACCTTCCTAATAGTTTTAGGATCATCATCAATAATAAACAAAGAAAAACTTGAATGCAAATTAGGTGGATTATATCTTCCCATTTTCCTTATTTCTTGAACTAATCTCCTCAATACTAGACCATATAGTTATGCTTCTTCTTATTCACGTTCTTTCATAGAATCTGAATCGCCATCTTTCAACTCAAACTGAAACGTTTCTTCCTTTTTTTCTCCCTTGGGAAAACTTCATGTTTGAGAATATCTTTGATTTCTATAAACACCAAATCTCTACTATACCTAACTTTCTTAGTTTCTAGGTTCTAAATCTTCTAACCTTTTAAACCATTTCTATAACCAATAAAGATATACAATTGATTTTTTCTATCTAGCTTACACCTATTCTCCTTTAGAACATGTACATAAGCATCATAACCAAATATCCTAAGATGTTTAAGAGAGATTTTATTATTAGTCCATACCTCCTGTGGAGGTTTTATTAACATTACATAAGCATGCTCCTTTCTTTCTCCATTAGTGTCCTATTCATCCCTTTTGCAACTCTTTTTCATTGGGTTGTGTATGGAGTAGTATTTTGTCTTGCTGTGTCAGAATTCTTTCAGAAATGTTAAAATTAACTCATGAGAAATTCCCCACCATTATCTTTCCTCAACACCTTAATTTTCTTCCCTTTCTTATTTTTCACAAGAGACATAAAGTCTTTGAATTTGTCAAAAACTTATCATTTCTTCGTGAAGAAATAAATCCATGTATTCCTTGAGAATTCATCTAGAGACATAGTACATAGATTTACACAATGATGGAATTGGCATAAGTCCAAAAACATCGTTATGCACCAATTGTAATATTCCCTCTCACTCTGCACAATTAGGGGAATATTTACTTGAATCTACTTCCCATATAAATAGTGTTCACATAAATCAAAATGGAGACATAAATTGGAAATAACTTCTACCATAGCATCAACATGTAGTACTTGATAGTTTTTTCTCTAGAGTCTGCATGAGTTTTTCATTATTCTGCTCCTCCCACGAACAATGGAATTGTTGCATCCCTCACTAACAATTATTGCCAACATATTATATATATTTTCTATCTGAACTCCCCACAGAAACACCATTACTCCTTGAACCATCATGTACACATCCTTTTCAAACATTGTTTTTATGCTTAAAACACTCATCTTGCTTATAGAAATCAAATTTCTAACCAATCTTGTGATGTGTAAAACACCAAGGAGTGTCCTAATCCTTCTAGCCATGAGCTTCAACTTGACTTTTCCTTATCTTATGATCTTGGTAGTTGAGTCATATCCTAAGAAAAAATCACCACCATCATATATTTCATACTCATACAACCACTCCCTATGAGGAATCACATGAGAGGATGCACTTGAGTCGATAAACAGTGACTCATGATCTACATGTGTACTTAAACAAGCCAAATACACACCCCATCTTTCATGTGAGGAGGTTATTTCTTCTATATAAGGAGCATCATCATATCTCTTCCCTTTTTTTGCAATTTTGGATTTACAATAATTTTTGTAATTCCCTTCTTTTCCACATTTCTAACACACCATTAGGAATTTTCTTGGATATTTAGATGTTCTACTGTATTTAGACCACCCACATGGACTTATTTATATTTATATTATGGGAGAATCATCTTAGAGACAAAAAATTTGTATTTTGACTTCCATATGTTTCTATTCATCTCCTTTCATAATGAGGACGAGACAATATTGTTGAAATTTAAAGTTTTTGCATTATTACCTATGGAAATAACCAAACTATCTCATGAATTTGGTAAAGAACACAACAAAATGATAAACTTATCTTCATTTGAGTTATTACTATCAATAGATAATAGTTGAATTACCAGAGTATTGAAGCAATTCAAATGCTCCATTATCGAGTCTCCATGCTTCATCTTCAGGTTATACAAGTTCTCCCATAGGAACAATTTCTTCAACTTGGTATTAGACTGACACAAAACCCCTAACATGTTCCCTAATGCCTTTTCTGTAGCTTCTCCCAAAACATTCAACAATATTAAATTTGAGAGACACAATGGCATTGTGTTCTTTGCCTTTCAATCCAACTTAGTTCAATATTCTATTGAAACATTTTTGGTGCAACAACAAGATCTATGTGATAAACTGACCTTTGCGCACCAATAAATCTTCCATTTTGATCTTTCATAACTCAAAACTCTACCCATTAAATTTCTCAATTTCTATCTTTGAATTACTTGTTGTTTAATTTCACCACACAATTGATTCTATAGATATCCCACTGTAATATGGTCTACCATAGGCGCTGGTTCGAATAAGATAATTATATTATATCTCATCCATATTGATGCTCTCAAATCATAAAAAAAAGAGGAATCATCTTAGAGGACCATTGTTATCAGCGTGTCCTAATTTCTAAAATTAGGGTTTTAAACCATATATAGGTAGTTTGATGCATTTCCCAAAGTTTTTTTGAGGTCAAAAAAATTCTCTCTTAAGAAAGAACCTTCTCCACTTTTCTACACTCAAACACCTTTCCAATGACACAAGAAAGACCTAAAATGGATTTTGTATGCAAAAGATGCATTTAGAAGTTGCAATGTCAACCTCATTACACATGAAAAATGGCCTAGCCACATGAACATGATGAAGAAGACTGTATAAGGGTCATAATTCTAACTCTAGTTAAGAATTGAAGGAGTCAAACCTAATCACCAGTATGCTATCAAATTGTGTTATAACTGGGTGCATTCTTTTTTAGTGCATTTTGTCCCATAGTTGAGCAAAGTAGCTATGAGAGGGAGAGAGAGAGAGACACTATCAAATTGTGTTATAACTAGGTCCAATATTTTTTAGTGCATTTTGTTCTGTATATGAGCAAAGTAGTTGAGAGAGAGAGAGAGAGAGAGATATTTTTCTATAGCATCCCATGAGAATCATGTCTCACTCTATTTTACTTGAGAGAGAGAGAGAGAGTGAGAGAGTTTTTTCTATAGCATCCCATGAGAATCATGTCTCACTCTATTTTACTTTTGAGAGAGAGAGAGAGAGAGAGAGAGAGAGAGAGAGAGAGAGAGAGAGAGAGAGAGTTTTTTCTATAGCATCCCATGAGAATCATGTCTCACTCTATTTTACTTGCATGCATTTCCATTTAGATAAAGCGAGAGAAAAGAAAATTCACCTTTCAACTCTATTTTCTATCATAAATCCAAGAATATAAGGAAAATTGAGTTCATAGTATAAACTTTGGAATATCAATATATTTTATCAAATTAGTTGTGAAAAAGTATTTGGTGAAATTTCCACAAAAAATTATAGATCGTATTGGCATCGAAGTGGTATCATTTGGGTATATTGTGGAGAGTTCCAGTGGATCTAGATAGATTAAGTACAAATTCATAAATCCCTAAACATTTCCAACAAATCCATTAATAACCTTTGAGATCTAGAAGAAGATATATTTCCAAGGCTAGAAGAGAGGGTCACATATATTAGCTATAATATGAGCCTCCTCATGGTGGCTCTAAAGAATAATATTGGAATAAGAGAATATCGATGTTCCAACTTAGAGGTTAGATAAAAGGAAAATTGGGGGATGAAGAAGAACTAGAGAAAAATTCTAAGAGAGAACCCAAAAAAGAAAAACCTAGTTCAAGTTCCATGAACCATTGATAGTCTCTATTTAAGATGGAAGTAGAGGTTGAGATCAAGTAGCATCAAGGTTATATTGACATTTTCAAATTAAATCCTCGGTTGTAGTAATTAGAATTTTATTTTAGTTTCCATCACATAGAGTAAGAACATAAAATTTATTTCACCTATTTGAAACTAGAAGGCCATGCCCTAACCTAGTGGGAAAGACACACATAAACACTAAGACTGAAGGAGGATCCTTTAGTAAATAAGTTGGAGTATTTAAAAACTCTCATAACGTCCCAATTCTACCCTATTACGTATGTAGAGGAACATTGGATTTGGTGGCATGATTTCATGTAGATATAGGGGTAGAGTGTACATGAGTACACCAAAAAAATTTGGAAGATGGAAATAATCCTAGGTAACTCTCCTAAGAACCTAGGCATACTCAAGTATTCTGAGCATCTACACTGCTAGCACTCTCTGATTTTCCTAGGCTAAGGAGGCAAATGACTGTTGTAAATAATACTGAGAGGGGGGGTGAATCAGTATTATCTACAACAATTTAATAAATCTTCCTTATTTGATCTTTGAATTATTTTTGCATGTCAGTACCATAAAATAATGAGCATGAACAAAGAAAACAGATAGTCACACCAAAGAACACAAGATGTAAGGTGGAAACCCAATGTGGGTGAAAACCACCTGCTGCAATATGTCTTTATCTTCTTTCAAATTAGAAACTCCTTTTACAATGATTTTGTACTGGTGCAGTCCTTTACCAGTACGCAGGCTGCAACCTGCAGAGAGCTACAACTCTCTCTCTCGTTTTCCAGTCTTCTCCTGGAAGGGAGCTACAACCCCCTACTTCTTTTCATAAAGCATCAAATGATCATCAAGTACATCACAGTTACAGTCCACTACAGTTATCAGATCAGTAATAACAGAACTAACCCAGAACACCTTATCAACAGAGAAATTCAATCAACAGAACATCTTAAGACAGAGACGCAGTTTTCCCTTCTGTGGCTTGCGACCAGACACAATTAACCTTCCACTCTGATGCGTCCACACGCAGAGATCCTTCTGCTGCACTGCGTGCCCACGCACTGTTCCTTGAACTGCACTGCGTCCTGTTGCTGTAGGGACGCACCCAGAAACACTATCGCGCCGCGTACTTTGCTGCAGAGACGCACCTAGAAATGCTATCGCGCCGCGTCCTTTTGCTCCAGGGACGCACCTGAACCTTAGTCGCCCTGCGTCCCAACGCAGATCTCCTGTTACTGCACTGCGTCCCGGACGCACCTGAACCCTTCTGCGCCTGCGTCCCGCCGCACCTGAACCCTTCTGCGCCTGCGTCCCGGCGCACCTGAACCCTTACTGCACCTGCGTACCTCCGGGCATAGATGATTTCAAGACTTCAAGAGTAACCCAAACAGTTAGATCTACAGATCTGATCATGCGCCAAAGAGATCTCAGTCTTTCAGAAGATTCGCCTTTTTAGATCTAGACCAGATCTAGCCTCATAAGATATTCAACCAAAGACATACACAAACCAAATGATCTCCTTTGCTTTATATAGGCAAGCTCCTCCTCAAAACATGGAACAATACCACGAGCCGACACCATAGTAACACAATACCGTCGGCTAGATACCAAGAGTAAAACACAAGAAACCCCCACGTGTGCTTTTATCTGCCTTAAAAAGTGTGCACTGGGTGGACGCACCTCCTGAACGGCTGGCCTGCGTCTCTGGACGCGGCTTCTGCATGGTGTACCTGCGGGTACGCATCTTCTGAACTGATTTCCTGCGTCCTTCTTTGTTTTCAATAAAAAGAGAGCCTTTCCATGGGAGTTGCCATCAAGTACAACATCTGTAACATATATAGCCATTCCTGAAACGTAATGCCAACAATCTCCCCCTTTGGACTTGATGGCAACCTCACAAAATTTGCTTCATTCTCCCCCTTTGACATCAAGGGCAAAGGGTATGCTCCCCCTAAGATCATGTTCCCCCTGAACCAGATTTGCAACAAAGAACCATAATCCTCAATGAAAGAGATAGAGACATATTGCAGCTATTTCCAAGATCTCCTTCTGACCATCCTCCATAATGCCAACAATGCATTATGTGCTCCCCCTGAACCTGTACCATCAATCAGAAAAGGTTCAACAATAAGATGATGCATCAACAACCCCCAGCTTTTGCCTGAGGTATTCAAAAGTGTCTCTGGGCAAGGGTTTGGTGAGAATATCAGCAACTTGTTCCTTAGAAGGAACATACTCCAACTTGACCTTCTGTTCAAGCACTTGTTCCCGGAGAAAATGATACTTGATTGGTATGTGCTTGGTTTTTGAATGCATAACCGGATTCTTTGAGATGCTGATTGCACTTGTGTTATCACATAAGATGGGGATAGGTGGTGTACAAGTGATTTGAAAATCCTGCAAAGTCTGCATCATCCAAAGGAGTTGGGTGCAACAAGATGCAGCAGCAACATATTCCGCTTCAGCTGTAGACAAGGCAATCGAACATTGTTTCTTGCTGAACCAAGATACCAGTCTGGAACCCATAAAGAATGCACCACCACTTGTGCTTTTCCTGTCATCCACGCTTCCGGCCCAATCTGCATCTGTATAAGCATGAAGTGTAAGATCTGTATCTCTAGGATACCATAAGCCATAATTTTGAGTCCCTTGAAGATATTTGAAAATTCTCTTCACTGCCTGTAGATGAGTCTCCTTCGGATTTGCCTGAAATCTTCCAACTATTCCAACTGCATGCATGATATTCGGTCGGGTACCTGTCAAATAAAGTAAACTTCCAATCATAGATCTGTAGGTTGGTTGATGTACTGCTGCAGATTCATCATTTGCACTGAGACTACATCCTGTGACCATGGGTGTACATACTGGTTTTGCATCTTCCATGCCATATTTCTTCAAAATCTGTTTGAGATACTTGGTTTGAGATAAAAAGATTCCTCCTTCTTTTTGTTGGATTTGCAAACCAAGGAAATATGTCAGTTCTCCTAGCAAAGACATTTCAAATTCTTTCTGCATGACCGAGGCAAAGTTTTGACTCATAGCTTCTTCATTGCTCCCAAAAATAATGTCATCTACATACACAACAAGTATTAGCAATTTGTCATTTTCAACTTTTATATAAAGATTGCTATCTGCTGATCCTTTTGAAAAACCTTGTTGATGAAGATATTTGTCCAAACGGTAGTACCAAGCCCTTGGAGCTTGTTTGAGACCATAGAGAGCCTTTTTCAATCTGCATACAAGATTTGGATCATTTCCAAGAATGAATCCATCTGGCTGTTCAATGTACACTTCTTCTTCCAAGTCTCCATTTAGAAAGGCTGATTTCACGTCCATTTGAAATACTTTGAAGTTTTGAAAACTTGAGAGAGCAAGAAACATTCGGATGGCCTCAAGTCTTGCAACAGGAGCAAAGGTTTCTTCAAAGTCTATCCCTTCTTGCTGCGCATATCCTTTACAAACAAGTCTGGCTTTGTTTCTAATTACTTCTCCATTTTCATTCAATTTGTTTTTGAAGACCCATTTAGTCCCGATAACATTCTTATCTTTTGGTCTAGGAACCAGCTCCCAAGTGTTATTCTTTTCGATTTGCTCAAGTTCTTCATCCATTGCTTTCACCCAACATTCATCTTTGCATGCTTCTTTCACATTTTGTGGTTCAGTCGAGGAGAGTAATGCCAAATAGCTTGAAGCTTCTGCAACTGTTCTTCTAGTTTGTACACCTGCTTCTTTTTGTCCCATAATCTGAGATTCTGGATGGTTCTTCTGAACATATCTGGATGGAGTCTTTTCTTCTATTCTTGTTTGCTCCTCTGGTTCTTCTTGAGGTTATTCTTCTTCATCATTTTGTTTTTTAGGGTAGCCTTCATCTTCTTCGATGTCTTCACGATGTAATTGCCTATGAATGTATCCCTTCTCATCAACCACTACATCAATGCTGTCAACAATTCTGCCAAGTCTTTTATTGTAGCATTTGTATGCTTTGCTATATGGAGAGTAACCAAGAAGAATGCCTTCATCTGCTCTAGGTTCAAGTTTGCCAAGCTGCTCATCAGTATTCTTGATATAGCATTTGCTCCCAAAGATTTTGAAGTGCTTTACTGAAGGAGTTCTACCACTCCAGAGCTCATGAGGAGTTTGAGTGCTGTTCACCCGGACATTTGTTTTGTTGAGAATAACAACCGCAGCATGTGCAGCTTCACCCCAGAAAGTTGCGGGAGTTCCTGATTCATCAAGCATAGCACGAGCCATTTGTTGGATTGTTCTGTTCATTCTTTCAACAACTCCATTTTGCTGAGGAGTTCTAGCTGTAGAGAATTCTCTCCTTATCCCATGTTCATCACAGAAATCGAAAAATTCATTTGAAGTAAATTCCCCACCTCTGTCGGATCTGAGGCACTTAATTTTGTGACCTGATTCATTTTCAACCAAGGCTTTGAAAGATTTGAATTTTTCGAATGCTTCATCTTTGTGCTTCATAAGTCCTAACCAGACAAACCTGGAGAAATCGTCAATGAATAATATCAAGTATTCTTCTCCTCGAGGTGTCCTTTTTCTGAAGGGACCGCATGTATCTGTATGTACTAGCTCAAGAGGCATGCTAGCTGATCCTTCTTTCTCTGGAAAGTTAGTCCGGGTTTGTTTTCCAAACTGACATGATTTGGATATGGTGTTGTCAGGAATTTTGATATCTGGAAGATCGCGAACTGCCTGATATTTGCATGCTTTCCTTATTTGTGAGAAGCTTAGATGTCCCAACCTTCGATGCCATAACCAGTGCTCTTCATCCTTGCTCAGATAGCATTGTTGTTGTCCTTCTTCAAATATGTACAGATTATTTGGAGTTCTTTTGCCTTTGAGCATTGTTTTACCTGTATCAAGATCACGAACAAGACATCCATTTGATCTGAATATAACCTCGGTTCTTTGATCACACATCTGGCTGACACTTAGAAGATTATGCTTCAATCCATCAACATACAAAACATTTCCAGCCTTGACCTTTTCTTTTAACTGAGCAATGCCTTTTCCTTTTATAGTTGCAGGAGTATCATTTCCAAAAGAGACTTTCTTTCCCTTTTCTAAAGTAGAATAAGACTCAAGTTTTTCTTTATCACCTGTCATATGCTTCGAACATCCACTGTCAATATACCATAGATTTTCCTGTCCCTCTGCATAAAATGCTATCCCACATCTTTCCGTTTGAGGTTCCTTTATTCTCCATGTTTTGGTGCTTGAGGCTTGTTCCTTTTTCTGCTCTTGTTCCTTTTCCTGCTGAAACCTGCTCCTGCATTCAGAGTCTTCATGACCAAAATTATTGCAAATAGAACATTCAACTTCATTTTCAAGAACCGAAAAGTTGTTATAGGTCCTTTTTGTAATCCCTGTCATACTTCTTTGTTTTTGAGCTTCCCTAGTCATGATTGTTTTATATGCAACACATTGAGCTGCTTTGTGACCAAAGTTATGGCAAGAAAAGCATTGTCCATTGAAGAAGCTTCTGCGGTTATTGAATCTACCAGCCAACTGATTGTAATTTCTATTTTCATCTATTCTTGAACCAAACTGAGAAGATTTTACCTATGGCTGGTTGTAGCTTTTGTTCACCCTTAAGATGGATTGCCCCTGATAGTTTCTGTTTGTAATACGTCCCTGCTTTACCTGATGATCTTCATTGTTCTTTTGCTCATTTCTTCTTGCCGCATCAAGATAACTTTTTGAGGTGGATGCTTGAGAGGTTTCTCCATTATAACCCAGACCTGTCTTGTTTAGAGGGGACCGCTGCACATTGATAATCTCATCCAAAGTTTCAGATCCTTTGACAAACTTAAGATTAATAGCTTTTGTTTTCTCAATCTCTTTTCTAAGACCAACAATTTCACCTTCTAGTTTTTCAAGGTGTTTTTCCTTTTCATCAATTTGAAATTGTAGAGTATCAATGATCACATTATTTTCTTCTATACATCTCTTGAGTCTAGTAATTTCATCATAAAGGTTATCCACATCTACAGCATCCATATAATCATCATCTTCAAATGCCATTAACAACTTATATTTATTACCTTGTTCATCTTCATCACTGTTTGATAAACCATCACTATCTTCATGGGTGTAGTAGCTTTTCTTATTTGCACCTTGTTTCTTGTTCCATCTAGCAGGTTCCTTTCCTTTATCCTTATAAGGACATTTTGCAGCATAATGACCTACTCTTCCACAAGCAAAGCATTTAAAAGGCAGCTTACCTCTGAACCTTCCAGAACCCCTTTGAAGATTTCTGACAAAATTTGATTCTTCTTCCTCTTCTTCTGGAACATGGCTTGCTTCATAATAATCTTCTTTGCCTGATGCCTTGAAAGCAGCTTCCCTTCTGTCTGATGGACCTCCCTTTCTCATTTCATAAGCAGTTAGAATTCCATGTAGCTGAGACATAGTGAGAATTCGTAGATTTTCCTTTTCTTCTATAGCAGATACTTTAGATTCAAATTTGGGGGACAATGATCTTAGAACCTTTTCAACCACTATAGCCTCTCTTATTTCTTCACCCAAATTTTTCATACAATTAACAATCTCATCTACCCGAAGAAAATAGTTAGCCACACTTTCATCATTATACATCTTGAGAGTCTCATACTGAATCCTGAGAGTTTGAAGTTTAGCACGCTTTACCTGTTCATCTCCTTCATAGCTTGTGACAATTTTGTCCCATATCTCTTTTGCGGATTTGTAGTGCATTACCTTCATGAATTCCGTTTGGGATATACATCCTAACAGAGTACTGATTGCTTTTGCATTTGTTTCATACTTCTTTTTCTCTGCTGGATCTGTAGGAGTAGCTGAAGGAAAAGCGTAGCCTGTTTCTACAATGTCCCAAACTTCTGTACCAAGAGATTGAAGATATGCAGTAACTCTTACCTTCCAATAATTGAAGTTTGTCCCATCAAAAACCGGTGGCCTGATTGATGCTTCTCTCTCGTAGTTGCTCATGATGAACGATCTACCTTCAAGCGATCAAGCTTCTCTGAAGGACCTGCTCTGATCCCAATTGTTGTAAATAATACTGAGAGGGGGGGTGAATCAGTATTATCTACAACAATTTAATAAATCTTCCTTATTTGATCTTTGAATTATTTTTGCATGTCAGTACCATAAAATAATGAGCATGAACAAAGAAAATAGATAGTCACACCAAAGAACACAAAATGTAAGGTGGAAACCCAATGTGGGTGAAAACCACCTGCTGCAATATGTCTCTATCTTCTTTCAAATTAGAAACTCCTTTTACAATGATTTTGTACTGGTGCAGTCCTTTACCAGTACGCAGGCTGCAACCTGCAGAGAGCTACAACTCTCTCTCTCGTTCTCCAGTCTTCTCCTGGAAGGGAGCTACAACCCCCTACTTCTTTTCATAAAGCATCAAATGATCATCAAGTACATCACAGTTACATTCCACTACAGTTATCAGATCAATAATAACAGAACTAACCCAGAACACCTTATCAACAGAGAAATTCAATCAACAGAACATCTTAAGACAGAGACGCAGTTTTCCCTTCTGTGGCCTGCGACCGGACGCAGTTAACCTTCTGCTCCGATGCGTCCACACGCAGAGATCCTTCTGCTGCACTGCGTGCCCACGCACTGTTCCTTGAACTGCACTGCCTCCTGTTGCTGTAGGGACGCACCCAGAAACACTATCGCGCCACGTACTTTGCTGCAGAGACGCACCTAGAAATGCTATCGCGCCGCGTCCTTTTGCTCCAGGGACGCACTTGAACCTTAGTCACCCTCTGTCCCAACGCAGATCTCCTGTTACTGCACTGCGTCCCGGACGCACCTGAACCCTTCTGCGCCTGCGTCCCGCCGCACCTGAACCCTTCTGTGCCTGCGTCCCGGCGCACCTGAACCCTTACTGCACCTGCGTACCTCCGGGCATAGATGATTTCAGGACTTCAAGAGTAACCCAAACAGTCAGATCTACAGATCTGATCATGCGCCAAAGAGATCTCAGTCTTTCAGAAGATTCTCCTTTTTAGATCTAGACCAGATCTAGCCTCATAAGATATTCAACCAAAGACATACACAAACCAAATGATCTCCTTTGCTTTATATAGGCAAGCTCCTCCTCAAAACATGGAACAATACCACGAGCCGACACCATAGTAACACAGTACCGTCGGCTAGATACCAAGAGTAAAACACAAGAAACCCCCACGTGTGCTTTTATCTGCCTTAAAAAGTGTGCACTGGGTGGACGCACCTCCTGAACGGCTGGCCTGCGTCTATGGACGCGGCTTCTACATGGTGTACCTGCGGGTACGCATCTTTTGAACTGATTTCCTGCGTCCTTCTTTGTTTTCAATAAAAAGAGAGCCTTGCCATGGGAGTTGCCATCAAGTGCAACATCTGTAACATATATAGCCATTCCTGAAACATAATGCCAACAATGACAAAGGTAACCACAAACCACTTTAGGCCAGAGTCTAGCTCTTCTAGCCTAGAGAGGGATCTCTCACTTACTTTACTAAAGAAATAAGATATTAGTGTAAGTAGTAAGCTCAAAAGGGCTTTGAGTTTAGAGATCTATTGATGAGAAAGGGAGGAAAATCATTGGTCATAGAGTCATTATCAAAATCTAATTTAGGTCTAGTGAGATGATGGGAAAATAGAGGGTTTATCCATAGGGGCGAGGTAGGCAGCTTTGGTGGTGTTTTTAGATTAAATTGTTGTAGTAGTTGAAATAATAAACAGTCTAGGATAAACAAATTAGAGAATCAAACAATAGATGAATTCTATAATGTTGTTCTAAAGCTGGAAACATAAATAACTTGGCAAACTAATGAAAGCATCATTTAGGATGAATTTTGAATCAATCATCTGGTTTTTTCCAAGAACGAAAGAAGTACATTAAAGGTATGAAAACACATAAGATAACTCAAAAATAAAAGGAGCACAAGCCACAAAGATTATGACACAAGAATCCCAGCAAATCACTTGCTATTTCATTCATTCACTCGCAAAAAATCTTCAAAATTATAGTACTCAAGAAGTTTTCTCTCTAAATGCAACCAATAGAACCTTTACAATTATTTTCCTATCCTTATACACCATCCATGATTCGATCTCCTATCCTAGGTGGTCAAATTCATTCACTAAAACTAATTTTATTTAAATACATTCAAAATCTAGTGCATATACTTAAAAATAAGAACTATTTTCCCTGTAGCCAATCCAAGTTTAAAACATCACTAACTTAAAATACTGACCAATAAACATCAAATATAATCCCTAGGATTATTTTCCATCTATTTACATGCTCCAAACTATTACTAGAGGTAAGACATTTGAATTTTAAGACAAAATATGGCTAACTATCAAGACTCCTAGTGCCCTTAGGTAGATTCATAGCAAAAAATGTGTCTTCCATGCTTGATATGGTTTCAACCTCTATCCAACAAAATGGAGCAATTGGGTATACCTGAAATGCCCCCATGATGGTGGTCATCCTCTTGAGAAAGTTTCAAAACACCTGTAGAACTCCCTTTGGCTTGTACCCGACTTATGCAGTGTATTGTATTTTTTCGCAGCGCCTTTACAAACTAAAAACCTGATGCCCTTTACCTCCATGTGGAATGCTGGAAACCTCAGAATAAGTGTAACACCTGCCTTCCACATTTACCCAAGCAACCATCTAGCTAGGGTAAACATGTGACGAGAAGCCACTATGATAGGAAGTGGAACTGAGGGAAACACACCATACAAACATTCAACATCAGCTCCTAGACCCTCAAGAACAAATCCAATACTTTAGACAACTTGTCCTTGGGTCCCACTAACTTTTGGACAACTTAAGCCTTAGCCGCTCTCATGCGATAGTCATGAAAACATCTATAAACCAAAAGTCGCTCTCACAGGCTTGTCTTCCAGTGACCAGAGACTAAATTTGTCATTGCTATGGCAACAACCATGAGATTTGAGCCACTTTTTCAAGGACTAGAGCCCAGGTCACTACCTAGAATTGAACCATCTCTTCAGAATAGTAAAATAACATGGAAATGATAGTATTAAAGGAAATACTTGCTTAAGACCTTCACTGCCTACTATCAAACACTTAGAAAATATGCAACATACAAGTGTAAATAACAGATTCATCATAAAGCATTGTATCCTTATCAATTTCGTTGTCATTCCATCCATTAGGTCATAGATACATTGTTAATTCATTTACAAGTAAAAACATGATGAGCGCCATACATAGTTGTTGTCATAAAACATATACATAACCAACATAATAGGGACATAAATATCAATGAAATCACAACCATATACACCATATATAATCCATCATACTACTCATTGAAATACGAGGAGAAATAATCTTTCATTAATTATGAAAAATCCAAACCCGGGATGGGACTTCCAGGTTCCACCCGACTATAGAATGGTTGAGCCAAATCTCTCTTCAACCATTCACCACCGTGCTATATTCCAAGCATGAATGTGGTATCTCATAGAACAAATCAATCAAAAACCATCTAGGGGTTCTAGAGGCCATCCATCTCAACCCATCAAACAATGATTCTACCTCACAGTCGGACATCACCAAAACCATCATCCGATTGGTCTCTATCCCAACCTTCTAGGGCTCCAGATTGTTTGTTCCAATTCGGATCCTAGGACTAGTAACTCAACCCACGACTGTTGCTAGGCTCTAGAGTGTTTGTCCAACCGAGGCTCCAAGACTAGTAAGTCAACCCAAAACTGCTACCGGGCTTCTAGAGCATTTGTCTAACCAGGGATTCTAGGACTAGTAACTCAACCCACCAAGGGCTTCCAGAGCGTTTTTCCAACCAAGGCTTCTAGGACTAATAAATCAACCCAAGTTGTTACAGAGCTTCCAGAGAATTTTTCCAACCAAAGCTACATGACTAGTAACTCAACCCAAGCCATTACAGGGATTCTGAAGCATTTTTCTAACCAAGGCTTCAAGGAACTAATACCTCAACCCAAGCTATGGAAACATGAGAACCAAGCATAAAAAAACAAGGAAATAAACCCACAATATTCATGGCTATCCAGGAAATGGCAAGGCTAGGCAAATCCACTATCAATCTAGACAATCCTCCATGCCAGTGACAGATCATAACCAAGAAACCACATGCATGCCAAAACTAGTGAGGAAAACATACATGAACCTGAGTACCTGCAAGAAAAATTGTTGTAGTTTCTGATCCCGATGCCCTCTTGTACTTTCCTTCTCTTCCTTTGCCTTCTTGATCCAAAAATCCAAGTATGCCACACCCTCCAAGAGTACTCCAAGAAAACTCTAAAGTATCCAAGAGTATCAGAGAGAGAGAATAGAAGAAAGCTCCACAAAACCCGTCAAAAGCTTACCAACTGATCCTCAGAAGCCTTTTTGTGAATGAGGACTCTATTTTCTTCATTTTCCATTATTTTCCTTCATTTTCCTCCTCACATGCAACCTATGACCTTTCACCTCAATTTTCTACTAATTTCCATTATTTTCATAAATAAATGCCAATTAATGCCTCATGCCTTTCTAAAACCTTAACCATTGCCTATTCCAATTTCATTAGCCATAATAAACCAAATAAACACCTATTAGGATGTTTCCCCCACCATTCACCTTGGAATACATGTCCAATCACAGTGGCCTTATATATTTTTACATGGATTTTTAACCAAGGATGGTACAACAACTACAAGAACCTTCATACAAACCACTCATGACAACAAAAACCTTAAACTTCACTACCCCATACCTATCAACTTTACATATGGAAACCACAATAAGCTCCTTACTGCAATTCTACTATTTTTCATCAAAACTTATCTTTGAGCCAAAAATGAAGTTTTTAGAGCTAGGTTGAAGTTTCTTGTTGGAGTACTAGCCTCTACCAGCAAGTCCAACTTAAATCTCTTCCTTTTTCTTCTAGATTCTCTGACTTTAGTAACATTTTCTTCACCAATCTAAGTCTTCTTTTCAGGACCAGGTTTTACATATATAAATTCTTCACTTTCCTATGTAGAGGCAAGGTCCACTTCAGTTTATGTTTAGCATTATCAAGGGCTAGAAAAACAACCTATACATGTCCAAAAAAGCCAACTTATCCTTATAGTCTCTCTCTTCAATTTGATTTACATGATATTGTATTCTTTCAATTTGTTCTAGTGGGTCCTCAAACTTATTTTTCCCATCAAGGAACCTATGATCTGTCTTGAGAGTTACCTCTATTTGCATTTTCTCTTTGGTAGCAAACCTAGTTCTAGACCTCCTTGGCTGCTCAACTACATTTTTCAACTCTTCTACATCAATAGCCATTTTACCATTGTTTTCAGTAACATGAGCCAACGTTTCCTTTGAGGGATTTTCTCTTCTAGGCTAGATAGCTTCTTGAGACACTTTACATCTAAGCTACATGCTCTCTTATTGAAAATAAGTTATGGTCACATGTGACTTGTCTAACCGATCGTGTAATCCTTTGATTTGATGGTCTTTTTCATCAATTTGCACCTCCTTTTCATTTCTGTATGATCCCATGACTTGAGTTGGTGATGATGGAAGAGCCACAAGTAGTCTCTTAGTAGCAACTTTTCCTCTTGGTATCCTTACCACCTTCTCTATCTGAGGGTAAACTTGTAGTTTCTTAGCACTTTTCTTAGCATCCAGTTTTCCTTGGGTCAAAGGTTTCTTGATTGAGCTTATTGTAGGTGAAATTTCCTTAATCGTCACTAAAGGAGTGTTTTTCCTAGTCCATTGACTATTTGAAGACTGTGCTGCCCAACTTGAAGAGACTAATAAATCCTGCCATGTCTCCTCTCTCTTTCCAAGCTCCTTCAAGACCAACAACTTAGTCAATGAAAAATGAAATAAGTTGGCTTCCACATGACATATTTTTGTCTGCTCGATCAACCATTTTACATAAACTCCTAAACAAATAATAGGGAAGCCTCATAACTTTCTTGCCAGTGAAATGAATTAAGAGCCTGATGTGGCAGTGATGAACTCTACTTAATATTCTGTCACATGTAAACTTTGGATTACCTCTAGAAGCTTTCCATGATGGTCCTGTAAATAATTTATAGGAATAAATGAACCATACCTTTTCCTATGTTTAGGCTTGAGCAAATCCATAAAGGCAACCAAATCAAAATCCATTCCTTTGAACCACTCCTCTCCACCTAAACGAATCTCAATGTCCTTAGATATTGTGTGGACTGAAAATGGAAAGGTTAGGCTTCCCATCTTTGCTTTTAGATCATAACCCTGAATTTTCTCACAAAACTTCATGCACCCTACTTGTTTAAAGACCATCTTAATGGCTCGATACAAATTAATATTTATGATTTCCTGTGGTTCATAATGCACAATAGCTCCTCCTTTGTGTTTTTTATCCTCACGAGTTGACATAATTGTCACTTTTGTAGCAATGAATTATATAGGGTTATGACCACTTTGTTTGAGAAAAAATGGAGGTGTTATGGCTTTCAAACTTTGTGATGAGGTTTTCAAAAAATATCAAGAAAATACACCACGAATCACATGCAAACTTGTCTCGAGCGAACCCTTATAGGATCCAAATCTTATACTTGTTGGCAATTAATTAAATTAGGGACAGTAATAGCGCTATAGGCCTGAAATGTAGTGCAGAGGAAAATTGAACTTTAAACACCTTTAGGCATGGGTTTTGGAAGGAAATAAACTTTGATACAATATTAAGACCAAGGCATAAATTGCATGCAAGGATTACACAATGGAAAAAGGTAAATTGGCAGCTTAGAAAAAGAGGTGTGACCCACTGTGTGGATTCACAACGCTTCTAGATGAAAACACAATGCTGGATTAGGAGAAAACGTAGTGCACCAAAAACAAATCGTTGAATAAATTTTCACTTTTATAGGTGTTGATGAATTATGCTAGTTTCTATTTACAAATTGATAGTTTATTTTAAACTAAGGAAAAATAAAACCCTGAGTTTGCACCTATAAAGAGAGATTTAACACTGACATGCAAGAAGGTTAGGGATGTCTGAACTCGTAGCACTCCTGCCACTATTTCGCAGTGACCAAATCAACTGAAGCAAATCTTGCAAGTTGTGAAGAAAAAAGTGTTGTGGGATGAAGAAAATAGATCAATTTACATGCGTAATAACCTGAAGTAGGAAAGAAAGCGTTGATCATGATTTCTGATGGATAATCGTGAATTTGCAGTGATTTCCAGATTCACAGCACCTGGGAAGTGAGAAGGAATTTGCTCATAACCGTTACCTCCTTTATTGAGATCACATGATTTCCTTCTTGAAATGACATCCCAACCGACATCAAAGGCTCCAAATCTGTGTCGAACCATTTCATGATTCCTTTAATGTAACATTGGCTATTTTTTTCGGTGGGCTACTAATCATGACTTAAAATGAGACCAACAACTCCTAATGACCAAAGACTTGTAACATGATCATGTACCTCCTTCTAAGTGACTCAAGAATTTTTATGATTTCACTTTGTAAGGATAAAGAATAATTTAAACATTAGACTCGGTTAAATGAAAAACTTTCCATGATACACAACCTAGACCTAAACTTCTTGGAACAATAAAAGTCAAGAGATTATGACTATCATTTTATAATTTGACCTTATATACATAGTAATATTAAAATTACCAAGATCCCTAGATATAGGACACTAACATAGGCTCCATTGGGGATGACATTCTCCTTGTGAGGTGCCAAGAACAGTGTAGAATGGTAGCCTTATCCATTGGGTGTTTTATTTGACCTTTAATCAACTAAAACTGACTTGACTAATCATAACTTGACTAACTAATAAATTATTACCTATGGTAGAAACTCATTAGAAACTCACAGCCTTCACTCTAGGCTTCAATCTATGATGACAACCACCCACACCTGTAGGAATGAAATAAAGATGATATATAAAATGATGTTGTTAAACTAGTTGGACTAAGGTGAAGTAATGCTTGAGTAGTTTGCCATTAACAGGCCCTCCAACAAGTAATTCCCCTATTAGATCATTCAACATATATGCATTAGTTCCAAGAAAAGCTTCAATTTTGTAATGCCCCTTCCACAAACTGTCGATTTTTCCATGTTTTCCCTTTTCCTCATTCCTAGCATCCCATTTCAACACAAGGTCATTAGTTTTAAAGTCATTAACTTTCACCCTCCTATCATGAATTCTTTTGATCTTGTCCTAGATTAGACGATTTTTATTGTAGACTTCTTCTCTAGTCTTATGCAATTGTATCATTTGATTTATCCTTCTCTGCACATCATTTGATTCTACTTCTGTTTCCTGCAATAATTTCAGCACTAGAACCCCTAGGGAAGTAGGAAAAACAACATCAACTCCATAAACCAATTGGAAAGGTGACATTCCAATGGATTTTTTGGTACTTACCATGTCTTCCCATAAAGAATTGATTAACTTCTATGCCAATATTTATTTTTCTCCTATAATTTTTCTTTTTGTGATATTGACTAAACTCTTGTTAGAGGACTCCACAAAGCCATTGCCTTGTGGATAATAGGCAGTAGAATGTCCAAGAACTATATGATATTTATTGCAGAAACCAATCATATTTTTAGATTTAAATGCAACAACATTATCAGTAATGATTTTAGGAGGACAACCAAACCTCGAAAGAATATTACCTTCCATGAATTGGATAATTACTGAGTTTGTGGCCTGCCTAGTCAAAACTATTTCTCTCCATTTAGTGAAGTAATATGTGGTTGTTAAAATCCACTTGTGTTGAGATGAAGAACTTGGATGAAGTCCAATCCCCAATGATGTCCAATCCCCATTGCTAGAAAGGTAACTCTACTGAAATATGCTTCAAAGGCAAAGTTAAAAGTTTCTTCTTCCCTTCAAAAATCTGACACTGATGACAACTAGAGACCCCTTTTTCACATCAGAAAACGTTGTAGGCCAGTAGAAACCATCTATCAAGATTTTATATGTTGTGGTCTTTCAAAAACTATTCCCTCCACAATCACATTTATGAAACTCTTCCATTATCCTATCTGCCTCATATTCTAACAAATAATTCAACAATATTCGTCATGGGTCTTTCCAAGATAAAGGCTGCTCTAGAATGAAGAATTTAACAGCCTTTAATTTGAGAAATCTCACCTTTGTCTTAGTCAAACTAGGTGGAGCTTGTAAATGCTACAAAACATAAATGATATATATATACCAGGGAGAATAAATGAGCCTTTCTGATACCGGTTGGAGTAATTATTTTTCATTGTCTTGAGCAGCAATGAAATTGATGTCTAATGCATGCAAATTTGATTCAACCATCAATTTGGCTAACCCATTACCATTTATAAGTTTAGTGGGATTGATTTCAATATCATACTACAACATAAAAGCTACCCACTTAACTCTCTTTCCTTCTGGGTTGGTCTGAGTGACAATGTCCTTTACCACAACACTAGCAACAAAAGCATTGATGTGAGAATGTAAAATGTACACTCTCAAATATTTTAAAGCCTTCGCCAAGAAAAAATCTTGCTTTTCTATGATGTTATATTTCAAAGAAACATATCATAAACCCATACTAAAAAATACTATGGGCTGCTCATGGTCCTCTCAGATTTTTTCATTAATACTATTGCAATAGTGTGCTCTAAGGCAAAAGAGAAAATAATGAAATATTTTGTGTAGTCAGGACTAGCCAAAATAGGAGCACGAGTTAAGGCAGACTTTACCTCATTGAATGACCTTTTTGTTTCAAAAATCCACTTCATCTCACCTGTATTTCCTCAACATATTGGTGATAAATCTTAAAATTTTAGCCAAATTTGGAATAAATAGCCTCAAGAAGTTAATTCTCTGAAGAAAAGACTACACGTCCTTCTTATTTCTTGGGATATCAATCTTTTGAATTTCCTTAATCCTGTTGGGGTCAATTTTGATGCCATCTTTTGAAATTATGTGACAAGGCAACTTACCCTCCTCCATTCCTAAAAAAGACTTTTTGGGTTCAAAGATATTCCATACTTCTTGAATTCTCAAAGACAATTCTCAAATGTTGCAAATGATCTTCTAAAAATTTAGAAAACACAGTAATATCATCAACGTAAATAACAATAAACTTAACCTTCTCATCTGCAAAAGAAATTTCCACAACCCTTTTGTCGCACGGAATAAGTCGATCTTGCGGACAAGATAGACCTTCCTAGAATCTAAAGAAGACCTAATGACAAGCAAACCAACCAGACACTATCTTTCTCTAAATATGCTTTGACAAACAATAGCAAACAACTGTTTTTAGGGCCTACCTTAGGTCCAACGCAAGCTTGTGGATGCCCTCACTTCTTTGATCCAAATGAGCTCCTTTTCGGGAATCTGCAAACACAAACAAGGCAAACAAATTAAATAGCACCTGAAAAGCCAATTGCATAAAACATATTTAACATGAAAGTCAAGGAGTCCATGAAACAAATAACATAAGATACTTGTTGAGAAAAATGAGTTTGATTGTATTAATTCAAAAGAAGAAGAACTTTACAACCTTTGCCTTGACACTGTACAAGCTCCTCCCAGGGTCCAGCAAGAAGTCTCCTCTACTTTGACAAGTTTCACTCACTCCCCAATGAAGCCAAAAGGATGTGTGATCTCTCCTCTTAAGCTCAACTAGGGAGTCTTGATTTCACCAGCATTTACCCTAAAAAATGTTCAGCTTCTAACCTCCCTAGCAACCAGCCCAATACCTGTATTTATAGTGCAATGGAGGGAGGTTACTAGGTCCTCCTTCAAAGGGATAAAGCCCTCCTTCAAAGGGATAGCTCCTCTCATCAAGGGATTAGCTCCTTCTCTTTTGGGATGCATGAACCACCTCAGAGCGAACAATCCACGTCAAAATTCCTTCTAGAAACCTCTAGAATTAACCCGAAGTGAGTTTTTTAAGATAAAACTTGTGCCTTTTGACTTTCACAGGAGTCCACACCTACACCGTTAGGGACAGAGCGGGCAGGTCTGCAGTTTTTGTACACAGAAGGTGCGGGACCGCAGGTGACCGTGAGAGAACGTGCGGAACCAGAGTTACATTGATTTTTAATATCTTTCTCTCATTTCCAAAGCTTGATTTGAAGATCTGAGGTCTGAGACTTGCTTAGGAGGACAGTACAAGTGAGGATAGACTCATACTGACTGCAAATAATCATGGTGACGATATTTTTGTGTAACAGATTGCCCCCTAAAGTGCGAAGTCTGTAGTAGATGAGGATTTCTTATCATTTAGGAAGAGTGAAGTACTTTATCATTTCGAGGATCATCTTGTGGAGAACCCGGTTGGAACCTGTAAAAACATTCAATGTAAAATATATATATGAGATCATATCATTGCTGAGGTAGGAATTCCCATGCTCAGATCAAAACTGACTAGAAAACTAACTACTACTCTGATACAGGAATGATCTTGTAAAACATCACAAGTATAGATTCATGTGGACACAGTATGGATGCAACCATCTGTTTATGAATAGTCCATTATATAATGAATACAAAATTCCTCGCAGCCTGGATTGTGGAAACTAGATCCAGGGTCTTCATTCCTACTTCCCGAAACAGTACGATTCTATCCATGCGAATGAATGTGTTGATGTCGAACATGGTAGAAACCACTTGATTACCAGTCAATGATGTAAACTGTTAACAAGTGTGAGAGAAACCACCAGTGATGTCAATGGCTCTCAAAGTACCCAGTACAATCCATGAGATGCGAATAAATGTGTTGATGTCGAACATGTCACAGAATCCTTTGATCGAAAGTCAATGATGTAAACTGTCGTCAAAGGCGAGAAACCTACCATTGAGGCATGCAGACTTCAAGGTACTGACGATTCCTAGATCATCTTTCTAGATAATGAGCTAATGTCGTTAGAAAGCGATCCATCGTAGGCAAGCCCACAACACGAAATCGTAGATCAAGTTGAAGAAATTTAGTTGCAAGGACTGACTCAGGGATGGTCAAGATGGATGACAAATATTTTTCAAATGAATGGCTTATTGGTAGTGACCTCTTGAACACATAACGACACGACAGATGGCTTGGTGACAATTGACCCAAAGTTAATACCCAGAAACCGGTTGAAGACTTTCAATGTGGTTTGATCAACTGTTAGGCAAAGGATTTCCCAACCCAGGCGAATAAAAGTGTCGTGTTCAAGAGTGGTTACAAAGTATGACAAACAGGCTCATTTTTCTCTCTTTTCCCCCACCATTTCTGGCAAGTACCTCTTTGTTTTTAACAAGCTTGAGGAGGATAAAATTTGCTTGATTATAAGCTCATCCTCTGGATGAGTCAAACTTAGTTTAAATTCGAACCCTAAGAAGGAGTGGTTCGTTCCTGTTTTTAATTGAACAGGTCCTTTACTGTGAAATTTTAACAAGTCCAGTATAGGAAAAACTCGGCGTTTTTCAATTTTAGAGAGTCTGAAAAAACTTAAGAAAACTCTAGGGTTGATCTTTTTCGTAAATTTGTGACTCCCAAGCCCGAAAAAGTATAAAATAATACTTGAGAGAACCACTTGATCTTTTACGACCAAGGAGTACTTTTCCTCATTAGTGCCCTCGACCCGAAAAAGTAAAAAAGCGATCAATGACACGTCGTTTTATAACCAATATCGAATTTGAAACGACAAAAATCCAGCAATCTTTTCATGTTTTTACGGTCGGAAAAGAGATGTAAGTGGACCGTCTTTTAATTCCACTTTAACGAGTATAAAAGAAACACTCGGAAATCTTTTCATGTTTTAGGAGTCAGAAAAGAGCTTAAAGATGACTCTACATGTTTTTCGGTTGAAAATGATAGATTTCACCTAAATAATCCTTTATTCTGCACAAAAACACAACATTACTCATACCTGTTTGAAATGGATAAAAATGTCGCAAAATACCCTTTCAAAGTGAAACATAAAAAAATTTACAATTTATTTACTCAAAAAACTTATAAAAAGGGCCTTTGTCAATTCATTTTTACCGTTTGAGTTTGGGTGAGAAAATAGTGCTTTTGCTCAGAAAACTTCCCGTGAAGATTGCGGAAAATCCAACCGTCGGAATCAAATGCCGTCTTCTCCAGGTAATCCACATCATCCCACTCTTCATTTTTAACCATTTAATTTTTTGTTTTAGTCCTTTATTTCATTTTTGGGAGGGTTTTTAGGCGCAAAATCCGCGCGCGGGGGCCCGCAGGTTTACCATTGCGGGCCTGCGGACCCCGACTTTTTCTCCATTGGGAAAAAGCTCGGGGTCCGCACCTTCTGTGTAGACAAAGTGCAGTCCCACGCACTGTGTCTAACCCGGAGGGTGCGTACCCCACCGCAAGGGTTTTGAACCCAAAAATTCTCAAAAATGGACCACACAAAATATTTTCTAGCATTTTAATTTGTCTTTATACTTGATGCAGAGAGTACATCATGCTAGATTGGCGTGAACGAGAGCATGACGACATGGATGCTGCTGCATGGAATCACCAGCCTTCACTTGATGCTTTGAGGGTGTGCAGATTGTACAAATTCTGGGCCATTCCTGGCATGAGGGCTCAGGTGGATTTCTTACAATGGCTGGTTGACAGATGGAGCATACTGGACCAGTGCTTTTTCATCGGCGGCCACCAGCTCGAAATCGAGCTGGTGGACATATATTTCTTGACTGGTTTTCCTAAGAGAGGCGAAGACTTGACTCTACACGGGACTAGGCCAGGTGGCCAGTCTGTTGATAGCCTCCGGCTAGAGTACTGCAACAGCCAGGCTAGAGACAAAGGGATAGACATAAAGACGATAGCCCGTCCTGAGCTCATGGTGATTGCATTCACTGTCACCAGACTTTGCAGAACTGCCGCATTACATATTGCCACTGGATCCCAGATGCGTATGCCAGTTGATTGCTTTCGCGGCACCATCTTCAACTGGTGCGATGCCGTGTTGGCCAATGTGAAATGCCAACTAACCAGGGCCAAGAACGGACGACTAAATACCTTTGGTTATGGGGCTTTGGTCATGAGTTTTGGCCTGGAGGGGGTTCCTATGCTGATCCCACAGCACCTTACTGTTGGAGCTGGGCTTCCTCGAGAGCCCAAACTGATGCGATGGGTCGCAGTCATGGCCCGTCACCCAGATGAGAGGACAGAGGTTGCTTGATTCAAACCTGAGTATTTCCAATGGCTGGAAAACTAGGTCTTTTCTATTCAAGGCTTCCCTTACGCTGGGATAGATTTTCGTGGTGACCCAGACATGGTTCTTCCACCAGGAGAGCAGTGGGACGAATAAGGTAAAATCCTTTTCAACATTTTTCCTATTTTAATTTTTTATTTCTCCATCGTCTCAAAACTGATAGTAAAAAATTTTAAAATGCAGATGTGGGTCCACAGCGACCAGCCGCTCTCCGGCCTTTCGAGAGGAGACAACTAGTTGCACCCGCTCCAGCCCCACAGGACGAATCAGCAGAGGTTTTGGCCGAGTTGGAGGGTCATCTCGAGCGCTTGATAGGAGATATTCCTGAGACCACTATAGACGACATTCCTCGTCGACTTCATTGCTATGTGATTGGGGTCCCGGGACCTTTTAGGAGGTTCCTTTGCAAGGTGGCTCGTGCAGTGGTTTCTTATAGAGATCATCACCAGTGACAGGATGATCGCCTATTGTGGGCACATGTGACATTTTTGTTTTTTGTACTTATCATTTTTGCCGATCATAAGGTGTTTTTCAACCTATGATCGAGGACGATGTATTTTTTGACACACTCCTATATATATACATATATCACTATTACCGGCTTATCTTGTAAATCATGTTATGGAATGGTTTTAAATTTACATGTATGATTATTGCAAATGTCTATTTAACATTCGAGAAGCAATTGCATCTGCTAATGTATTTAAAGATCTCAGAATATGCTGATATTCAATGTAATCAAATTCACGTTCCAAGAGACGCACTCTCAAAAATAATCTTAATAACACTAGATTTCTAATGGTATACACTCTATTAAGCTGTAATACAACGAGTTCAGAATCTAACCTCACTATCATACTCCGAATCCCAAATGAAATAGATTCAGATAATAACTCAATCACTGCACTATACTCGGCAATGTTGTTCATTGTTTGACCGAGGCTTACCCCATGCATAGATATTAACTCGTCAGAGGGTGAATAGATAACCCAAGCTGCGGAAGAGATGTTCTGTGTATTACGACAAGCACCATCAGCGAAACCAATGTATGTTTGGAGAGGCATCGACATCTGCAATATCAAGAGTAAAACCAAGATAAGCAGGAATAATGACGAAAAAACACTCTCTAAGCTAAGCACACTGTTTAAACTAAAACACACCAGCTAGAAAGAAAAACTATCCTAACTAAATCTCCATACCCATTCTTTTAAGCATAATACCTCTTCAAGTAAAGGCCATTTCTGGGTTTACCCAAAGAGTCCCCATCAAAGTCTACCAATTCATAGGCCCCTTTGGCTAGCTTTCGCTTGACAATATAGGGACCATGCCACATAGGAATGAATTTTCCAGTGCCTAATTTATCATTAGCTTGATCATAAACTAAGACTAGATCTCCTTTCGAAAAATTTCGAGGGGTCACATTTCGATCATACTGAGCTTTCATCCGTTTTGCGTGAGTCTCGATCGCCAATGCAGCATCATGTTGATTCTCATCTAATTGAGCCAAGTATAACAAACGCTTTTCCTCTTTGGAAGTGGCTGGAAGTAACTCGATGGCCATTTGCAGTGATGGGATTTTGCATTCAATGGGTAACACGACTTCCAAACCATAGACTAGTTGGAAAGGAGTAAACCCTGTTGATGTTTTTACTGAAGTTCGGTACGCCCAAAGCGCTGAAAATAGCATGTTGTGCCAATTCAACTGATGAATCCCAATGATTCGTCAGATCATGATAACTAAAACTTTGTTGATGGACTCAACCAGACCATTCGCTTGTGGATAATAAGGGGTTGAACTATCGTGACGTAAACCAAGCTGGCCTGTAAGTTCGGTCATCATAACGTTTCGAAAATGACACCCATGATCAGTGATTATCGCTTGTGGGACACTAAACCTAGCAATTATATGATTGAACATGAAAATTGCAGTTGTCTTGCCGTCTGCCTCGAATGTAGGCATCGCCTCGGCCCACTTAGTAAAATAATCTACCGCAAGGATGATATACGCATGCCCCCCGGCCGAGTGAGGGTTACATGTAATAAAATCGATACCCCATTTGGCAAAAGGACCAATGGCAATTATAGGGTGGAGAGAAGCAGGTGGAGCGCACATCTTACGATCAAAAATCTGGCAGTTGTGTCATTTTCAGACCGTCGTAATACAATCTTTAAATAAAGACGACCAGAAGTAGCCAACGCGCAATATCTTTTGGGCTGTGGCAAACCCAGACATATGATCGCCACACGGTCCAGAGTGACAGTCATTTAGAACCCTTTCAGCTTCCTTGTGAGTTAAACAATGTCGAAAAACAGAATCCGCACCACGACGATAAAGAGTATCTCCAATAATCCTGAATTGTTGGGACTGGAATTGAATTTTTCGACGTTTTGACCTTGAAATTTCTGGCCGAAAGGATTGGGTCTGGATATAAATGATGATATCCCCATACCACGGATCTAAAGTGCTGATTAGAAACAAGGATTCGTCCGCAATGGGCTCCTCCGCCGCAGTTTCCATGTTAGCACGCAGGAAGTCACACATTAACTCCGCAAAAACTAAAGATTTCTTAGACTTAGATTTTTCGAATTCCAAGTCGAACTCTTGCAGGATAACGATCCATTTAGAGTACTTGCCCCCTAGCAATTGCTTTGTCAAAATGTAGATCATAGGGTTGCAATCCTAAATTACCGTAGTTTTACGTAGTAGAATGTAGTGACGGAAACGTTGGACAGTTTGAACGACTGCCAATGCCAATTTCTCCACATGTGAGCATTTTAGCTCAGTTGGATTTAAAGTTCGACTGAGGTAATATATCACATGTTCCGTTCCGAATTCATCTTCCTGAACTAAGACCATTCCAATGGTGGAATGAGAGGCGATGAGATACAAGAAGTAATCCTGGTTGTAATTGGGAGGATGCAACAACGGTGCATGGGTCAATGTGTGTTTGAGTGCATCAAAAGATTTCTGAGCTATCTCATCCCAATAGAATTGTTTGTTTTGCTTCAACAACCAGGTAAAACCCTTTGTAACTTCGGCGTAGTTAGGAATGAATCATTGTAAAAATTTTGCTTTCCCCTGCAAACTTTGGAGTTGGCGAAGACTCAAAGGAGGAGGAAATTTGATGATAGCTTCAACCTTTGAGGGATCAATGTGAATGCCGGCTTTCGAAACTACAAATCCCAGGAATCGACCCGTTTCTATATAGAAGACACATTTGTGTGGGTTCAACCGAATACGATAATGCCTACACCTCATAAAGATTGCTCGTAAATGGACGAGGTGATCAGCTCGATGTAATGAATGAGCAGGCAAGTCATCGAGATAGGGTTGCACAATGTGCTTGATGTCATGAAATGCATAAGACATCGCCCTTTGAAACATTGCTCCGGCATTCTTAAGCCCAAAAGGTAATTTGCAATAAGCAAATGTCCCCCATGGACAAATGAAAGCCATTTTTGGTTGGTCGGCAGGTAGAATATTGATTTGATTGTACCCGGAAAAACCGTCCATAAAGGAGAATATTTTGCTGCCGGCACAAGCATCAATGATTTGATCGATATAGGGAGTTGGGTAATTGTCTTTTGGACAGGCTCGATTAATGTCCCTATAGTCGATGCATATTCTTATTGTTCCCTACTTTTTGTTAACCGGAACAATATTCGATACCCAATCCATTAACGGGATCGGATAAATGAAACCTGCTTTCAATAGTTTTTCAACTTCTCCTTTAATTGCAGCAGCTTTTTGTGGGTGAATCTGACGCAAACGTTGCCGGACAGGTTTAGCGTCCGGGTAAGTCTTGATTTCATGAACAACAATCGCGGTATCAATTCCTAGCATTTCCTCATAGGACCAGGCAAACACGTCGCGAAATTCTTGAAATAGGGCCTTATATAATTGAATTTCGTCATCTGTACACGAGGCACCTATATGAATAATCTCAACAATTCCGGGCTTAACCGAAATGTCAATAGGAATAGTTTGAGAGATGTTTCTCAAATTTAACTCTGAATCGGGATGTTTCATTGGATTCTGAGGTTCCTTGACATATTCAGTTGTAAAAATTGATGAGAAATTATTTTCAAAACGATCATCCTCAGGTAAAAATGAAGATCTGTGATGGAGATCTTCCCACGGTAAATCATCTACACATAGGGTTTCACGAATTTTCTCATCAGAGTGAACAAGTTCAGAAAACGTAGTTAAATCTGAGGTTGATGTGAAAAGTGATTCCTCACGGACCACATTCATTAAGTCATTTTCGGTTGAACATGGGTCGGCAAAAGACTGCACGGCTTCATAGGCAATTTCATATGGACTCAAAGGCATGACATTACCAAACGAGTCTATCTCAAATTCAGAAGGGATGATCCAAGGATCATCATAAATAATGGTGTCTGATGTAATCATATGAATGGTTGCAAATGAAGATGATGCGTTTATTGGAGGAAAAGGAAAAGTTCCCAGTAAACCTGCATCATTAACTAATCCTACTCCAACATCCTTATATGGGATAGTCGTTTTACCAACATGCTGAATACTCTCTGAAGAGGCTAGATCGGATGAAAAGTACGCCAGCTGGTCTATTGTTACGATCTTTCCATTGTGTGGAAACTTTATTACTTGAAAGGTCGATGAAACGACCGCTGTAATAGCGTAAGACCAACTTCGACCCAAGAGAAGGTTGTAATCTAGAGGGGCATCAACCACTTCCACATCTAGACTAACGGTTTTTCCTTCAACCCCTATAGGCAAATCCTATAGAATGCCAAAAGGATGAAACCCACGGCCATCAAAGGCCTTTAGAATTGTCGGGGATTGATTTACCGAAGGAGAACCAAGCGATCTCCAACACTGTATCGACATAATACACGTTGAGGCTCCCTCATCAATTACAGTCCGATGAATAGGCCTTTTTTTGACTATCACTAGAATCTGGAAAGCCATTTGATGAGGCAAACGTGGTGTACTATTTTCTAGATCGAAAATTATTAGGTTCGGGTCCTGAAGATCAACAGCTCCTATAGCCGACAAAAGTAATTTACGTTTTGCTGGGCATGATTGCAGCACTTCCAAAGCCGACATTGCTGAGGGTGAAATAGCTAAATCCTCAACAATGTTATAATTCTGAGCCGCTCTCGCATGTGGATTGAAAGATGGCTTTCGAAGTATACCCTTGGCGGGTGGTTTGATTACCAAGTCTGGATTAGGTTTCTCGATTTGTAGTGGATCGGAACCGGGAGCTGAGGTTGATGGATTAGAATGAGAAGATTCTGCTTCTTTACCATCAACAGGACTCTTACTACCATAATCTTGTGATCGAGTCACAATCCTAACATGGGACATCATCAGTATGGGTTCTTCATTGGCACTCGAGGATGAACCTATCATCTTACTGTCTTGAGCCGGAAAAGGATCCTTCAAAACAACAGGAGTTTGGGAACCCTTGACAATTTTCGCAACCTCTGCACGATGAGGGCAGTCTCTTGTAAAATGTTCATTGTCACAAATGAGACAAGGATAACAAGGTTTGCGCTTTTCATCATTGGATTCCGCTTTTTCAGGTTTCTCCTTTGAACTTTTGTCCGTTTTATTCTTCTTCTTTCCTTTCTTCTTCCCACCGGATTTTGATTTGGTTGTAGATGACTCTACAACGTGAATATCGGCGGAAATCTTTGGAGAAGAATCTCCTGTTGGGCAATCAGGCAAGGTTATAATGGGAGAATAATTCTTGGAAGACTTCTTCTTACTTTTAGTGTTAACCGTGCCAATCATACCATTGGCGGCATGAGATCCCGAAGGAGCTGCAGTGATTTGATTTTGCTTGGGAAGATCGGGGATTTTTTCGTGTAACATACCCGACTGAGTATAGACCAAGTCAAGGTACTGTGCTTAAGCAATGATTTGCTCCTCAGTAACAACTCCGGCTTTAGCAACATCTTCAGTGATCTTTGGCAATAAAGATTTTATAAACCACTCAGCCAAGATCTGATCCGGAATAAATACCTTCACTAAATGACGTCGACGTCTCCACTCATGAATATGATATGAAATGTACGTGGATGTTGATTGTTTTAGCGAAGTTAACAATTCCGTACCATTGTCATATCGGTTTGGCAACTGAAAGTGAGTTAAAAACGAGGTAGCTAACTGACTAAAATTATAAAAAGTGCCTCGCGGTAACTCAATGTACCACTTGGCCGCGAGACCAATTAGAGTGCACTGGAAAAGTCTAAGACAGATTGAATCATCTGTGATGGAGTTAGACGCACACCAGAGGTGGTAAGTCAGCACATGGTTCGACGAGTCCTCTCCTGATTTACCTTCGAACTTGGGAATGTCACTGGGCAACTTATTCGGCATTGGCGGCCAAAACAGAAGATAATTAATGGGATCGTTCGTTAGGCGCGACAAGTCAGGTAAGTCCAAAGTTGCGATAAACGGTAACTACCGATTAGGGTCCCTAAAACTCTGGGTCATGAAACCAGCCCCAGGAGGAGGATATCCAGGATAACTAGGAATGGGAATGGCGTTCGGGATATTGTATCCTCTCGGAAAACCAGGATTAACCGGACTGTACTGGGGTTGTTGAGGTTGTTGATAAGTGTACCCAGGGTACGGTTGATACTGATAAACTGGCTGCTGCACAGCAAGACCGAATTGGTACTGTCCCTGGTACGGTTGATAAGTGAATTGTGGTTGACTTGTGACAACCGTACTTAAACCAGGTTGTCCTACAGGCATCTGAACAGAAGTTTGAATCATAGATCCAGACGGTGGTAAAGATGTCTGAGGAGTAGATACAGGAACAGTAGAAACCAGAGCTATCGATACTCCAGAAGTAGGTGGGGTAGATTGAACAGATGTTGCGGCAGTTGTAGCAGTCGTTTGAGGCGGAGTACGAGGTGTACTAGGCCCAGACTGAGAAACTACCGAAGGTACAGAAGTTTGAATGTTGGATTGGACTGGTTGCTGGGATGAACCAGAAACTAAGGGTTGTCCAGTTTGAGATGACAACTGTACGCTTGGCTGCAACACCTGTTGGGTTTGCGATGGATCCCACACTATATTCATTCCGGGGTACTAACCCATAACTGGTTGAGAATACTGAGGACCATAACCAGGTTGAGGGTAGGATTGATAATTGAAAGGTACATTTCCCATTCCTTGAACAAACGTTTGACCTTGGGGTGGTTGGAAACCTTGGTTCGAGTATTGACCTTGGGGTTGATACCCTTGAGGCACATACTGATACTGGGGTTGACCTTGAGGTATAAATTGATACTGGGGTTGACCTTGGGGTACATATTGAGTCTGGGGTTGACCTTGAGGAACATACTGTCCCATAGGTATGTACTGTCCTTGAGGTTGCCCCCCAGATGCAAATTGTGTACCTTGAGGTTGCCCCCCAGGTGTTAATTGAGGCTGCCCCCCAGGCGGTAACTGGCCACCTTGAGGTTGAGGGTTGGGAATAGAACCTGACATCATAAGAAGGTCTTCTACGCTCAACGTCTTTGTACCATTGCTTCTAGTTAATAACCCTTGCTCAATGGGTTGAGGAGATGCTCCCAAAAAAGTACCAGAAAGAGACTGATACCCGGAGGGAACAGAAGGACCACTGTACAAAAAAGATTCGAATGATTGACTAAACATGGATGACTGTCCTGCCATATTGACAGGAGTATAAAAACCTCTAGGTGTTGAGTGATAAGGAGCACGAGGTGGTGACAAACTTAAGCCTGAGTTTTCTAAATAATTAGTCAAAGAAAGATACCAAGAACTGCTCCTAGGTGGACTGTAAAAAATTGATTCACGCTCCCTTAGTTCAATAACTGGTTGATTTTTAGGGATAGGGATGCCTACTTCTTCTTCTTCTGGAGCAAGTTCTTCAATAGCAATAAGTCCAGAAGGAAGATCTTGGGTGATTACTCTTTCTACCCTAGGTGAACCAGGACCACTAAAAGTTGGAGAAACAAACCCCGATGTCGGAGTAGCAGCAAATTCACTTTCAGGCTCAGATATTTCAGGTTACTCACCTAGATCACTAGTAGATGAAAAGCTACCAGCAATTTCGAAAACAGACACTGACTGCGGATTATAATCTGCTACTGGCGTTTGACAATCAGGATGTACTATCAAAGAAGATTCTCCTTCTTCCGGTGACCCAAATCTACTGTCTCTAGGAGTTACGAGGAATTTCAAGCCTTCAAGATGGCTTGGTACTTCCTCAGGAGGTTGGCCCCGAAGTCTACGAGACTTCCTCAGTAATTCAGCCACATTTACAATCTCAGGAGACTAGCCCCGAAGTCTACGGGATTGCCTTGGTAATTCATCCACAGTTAAAAAACTTTTAACTACTTCACACGCAAACAAAGTAAATCTCAATGAAAAGCACCTAAAGTCTCTAAAGAACCATTTGAATCACACGCCTAAAGAATCTAGGAGATCAAACACACACAAACAGTAACTCTTCGGATTGAAAACACTAGTTGGTGATGAAATCCAACATCGCAGAGTTCAATACAGAAATGGTGGTTGGAACAGTTACCCCGGCAACCTGCTTAATGAATAGACTAGCAAAAGTTCCTCCACTTAACCATCTCGAGTGAAGTGAACCCCCCAGAAAATCCAAGTGAGTCTAGCCGACGTCTGCTCCAGGTACAGTGGGATCTTCCCACCACTGTCACCTCAGGAAGAGTCCTAAAGAATATGGCCACTAAGGTTACCAACTGAGACAAATACACCTGGGGGAACAGTCTACGATCCGATACGCACGCAAGGGCAGAGTAGCAAGCTCAATCCCCTTGAAGGCTCCTTGACATAATCCAAGGTTTACCAACAAGTGACCCCAGGCTCCTCGACAATGGTTAATCCGAGGTTTACTGTTTTTAATACGTGAATATCTGGCGTCGTTCCCAATGAGGAAGGATTGATTCCCACACTGTTTCAGACACGATCTCGTGCTTCTCCTTTAAGAGGAGCTTTCCCAGAGCATAAATGCAACAATTGGATTTCTTCCCTACCACAAGATACAACTACTTGTTTGTTTTTACTGTCTTGGAGAGTTAATTACTCTCCTACTCCAAGACACTAGCCTAAGCTAAGTTGGTGTATCAGAGCCCTAGAAATAAAAATGTTACTAGATGAATTTTACTTTAAGTGTTCATTTTAGTGGTTTTTGTTTAAGTCCAAAGGTGCGGAGATGAAACTCGTGGTATGAAGACTCGACTCAAAATCACTAAAAATGCACCTCAGATGATCTAAACAATCTTTTTCTCTTCGATGAACTTCTAAACTAAGAAAGAGTTTGAGAATGCAAATACTTTGTAAACACAAATCTTTCTCAATTAAACAAATTAAAAGAAGAACTTTTCCTTTCCAAAGCACTCAAAACGAGACAACTAGTTATTTCACAAAAATTTCCCTTTTTCGTTTCAAAACACTCAATCACTACAAAAAACAAATTTTTTTCAAAAGAGATTTTTATATTTTTTAATAAAACACTCAAAACTAATGCAAATGACTAACTTTGAGATCTATAAACTATGAAAACCTATTTGAAGTCAAAGCCTACTAAAAGTCTTTTTTAAGGATGTTTTACTCAGCTAGATGCAAGCTATGGACCAATTTATGCAGAATCACAAATCAGTCAAGAACAACCAATTTCGTTTTCTTTTTGAAAATGAAAATCCAAACTCTCAAACACAAGCTTTTCGAAGTTTTGTAAAGAGAAAACTCAAAATGGATTCCTCAAACAAGGGGAGATTTCATAAATGGTCAGACTCATAAGAAAGCTGGTAGACACTAAGGTGATCTGAAGTCCCTACAGCCTCTATGCTCAGAGCCACTACACAACCAAAATGAAAAACAAACGCAACAAGCAAAACTCCTAGGAATTTCACCTAAAACCCTAACACTAACGAAATCAATCCAAGGAAAGCTTCTGACAAGTTATATGCAGGTTTGGGAAGTGGATAACAATTTCTAAAGACAAACTAAGCTGACTAACAGAGGAAATTTTAGGGTTTTCAAAATTTTGACAGGGTCCGCAGGCCCACAGTTGGCATAGGTGCGGTCCCGCTCTGTGCTAAAAGCCAAGCTGCGGGCAAGTACGCACTGTGTCAAACGGCTAGGGTGCAGTCCTCTCCCAAAGCTATGAAAAACTAAAAATAACCCTGGATCTACAAACTCTACCCAATTTTACACACAACAAGCCAAAAACAGAAACAAAATAGAGTTTCTTAGGTCAAAGCAAAAACAAGGAAAACAATCAAGTCCTCAGTGGAGTCGCCATTTTGTCGCACGGAATAAGTTGATCTTGTAGACAAGATAGACCTTCCTAGAATCTAAAGAAGACCTAATGACAAGCAAACCAACCAGACACTATCTTTCTCTAAATATGCTTTGACAAACAATAGCAAACAAGTGTTTTTAGGGCCTACCTTAGGTCCAACGCAAGCTTGTGGATGCCCTCACTTCTTTGATCCAAATGAGCTCCTTTTCGCGAATCTACAAACACAAACAAGGCAAACAAATTAAATAGCACCTAAAAAGCCAATTGCATAAAACATATTTAACATGAAAGTCAAGGAGTCCATGAAACAAATAACATAAGATACTTGTTGAGAAAAATGAGTTTGATTGTCTTAATTCAAAAGAAGAAGAACTTTACAACCTTTGCCTTGACGCTGTACAAGCTCCTCCCAGGGTCCAGCAAGAAGTCTCCTCTACTTTGACAAGTTTCACTCACTCCCCAATGAAGCCAAAAAGATGTGTGATCTCTCCTCTTAAGCTCAACTAGGGAGTCTTGATTTCACTAGCATTTACCCTCAAAAATGTTTAGCTTCTAACCTCCCTAGCAACCAGCCCAATGCCTATATTTATAGTGCAATGAAGGGAGGTTACTAGGTCCTCCTTCAAAGGGATAAAGCCCTCCTTCAAAGGGATAGCTCCTCTCATCAAGGGATTAGCTCCTTCTCTTTTGGGATGCATGAACCACCTGAGAGCGAACAATCCACGTCAAAATTCCTTCTAGAAACCTCTAGAATTAACCCAAAGTGAGTTTTTTAAGATAAAACTTGCACCTTTTGACTTTCACAGGGGTCCGCACCTACACCGTTAGGGACAGAGTAGGTAGGTCCATAGTTTTTGTACATAGAAGGTGCGGGACTGCAGGTGACCATGAGAGAACATGCGGAACCAGAGTTACATTGATTTTTAATGTCTTTCTCTCATTTCCAAAGCTTGATTTGAAGAGCTGAGGTTTGAGACTTGCTTATGAGGACGGTACAAGTGATGATAGACTCATACTGACTGCAAATAATCATGGTGACGATATTTTTGTGTAACACCTTTGAAATGTTGCCCCTACATTCATAAGTACAAAAGGCATTTTTACATACATAAATGTTCCCCATAGTGTTCTAAAGGTTGTTTTTTCCCGATCATCTGGATGCACTAAAATCTGGTTGTACCCAGAGAAGCCATCAATCAATGAAATTTTTCTAGGACCAACTACCTGCTGCAATATGTGATCCATCTTTGGCAATGGATAACTCTCCTTGAGAGAAACCTTATTAAGGTTGCAAAAGTCCACACATAACCTTGTCTCTCTCGTCTTCTTCCTCACTGGTACTAGATTTTACAACCATCTTTGAAAACCTCAAAGGCACAATAATCTTTGCATCAAAAATCTTTCTTACCTCTTCTCAATTAAGGTTAGGAAAACAAGGTTAGTCATTCTTAGCTTTTGCTTGAAAGGTTTCTAATCTTCTTTTATAGGAATAGTATTTTGAATGATACTTTTGTTATAGGCCTTCAAATCATCGTATCCCCATGCAAATACATAAAAATACTCCCTCATCGGATCAATGTATTTCTGCTTCTCTTCCAGAGGTAAAGACTTAAAAAGTTTTACAATTTTTGGTTTGTCTTTTGTCCCTATATTACAGTTCTCTAGTTCATCCCCACTAGGAAGTATTTTGGGATTATGAGCCACTGTTGTGGGTGAGACTACCCTAGGGCTTTGGGTTGAGAACCCAAACAGAGCGGAGGGCAAACCACAACAAGAAATGCTCAGGCAGTCAACCTAAATTCTTATTCTACTGAAATGTGCAGGAGTGTCCTTACCCGGATGTCCTACGTTTGCGTAGATCCCGCAGAGTGTAAACCCTCAGCTTCTCCTGATGTTCTTGAAACCTAATTTTTTTTCAAATGGAATATATACAATAGTAGAGACATAAATCATGTTCATGATATTAACCTTAAATCATATAAATGAATGACCAATTATACATCAATATAAGATTCATAAACGAATTACAACATAATTTGATGCATAAACACATTTAATATCAGAAATAAAACAACATTCCTTTTATTGAAGTTAGATACAAGTAAAGTGGAGAAATACGACTTGAGTCCTTCTCCGGCTCCAAGTGGAATCGTCCTCTAGATCCTTCCTTTATTAGCCTCCAGAAATCTTCCTCCATCACCAATACAAGGAAATCTCAGGCAAGATGAAGGATATCTATAAAAAGGAAAGAAGGGTTTTCTAAAGCTTTTGGGAGTGTAGGAGGCACAAGGATTCGTCAGACTCAATCATGGATAAGCTCACTATAGTATAAATATCTCATATCTTCTCCCTTAAGGCCTTCCCATGGAGGTTTATTTATACTTCTCCAAATTAGCTTTTTCAGTTGGAAAACAGTTGGGCCATGAGCAATAGGAGGTGAATAACAGGTAAAACCCGTGAACTCCGCCCAAAATTAAGGAAATTTATTTTTTTTAAGCATTTTAACATATGTATGTGCGTTGGGTATCTGCTGACCCACGTGTACACGCTTTTATCACAGGTCAAAGTAGCGTATAAGGAGTAAAAAATTGTTTTTTAGAATTTGGACCAAGTCTGGAAGGAAAGGTTGCCCTAGGCCATAATCAGAGCATCAGATCTACCAAGAGTGGTAAATGGTGCTATAACAAATGCCCCCTAATATATGAGGTTAGAAGGGGTACATGATGGTTGAAATGTATTAAGTGTATAGAAGGAATCATGCTGAGACCAAGGAGGAGTTCACCAGAATTCAACCCACCAAGCCATCGAAAGAGATCAGAAAGAAAATGTTGTCTGCGGTGGGCATACCCATGCTCAGAAATAGTAAAGCATGTCCACATGTTAAGTACAAAAGCAGATCCAATATGCATACAAGTATAATGGAACAGAAAATACATAATGGATCATCTAATCATAATCAAGAAAGTACATGTTTGAATATCACATATAAAGAGCTGGTCAATGATGCTGAAGTATGAAGTTGATCATTGAAGTCAAGAAACTAATCCAAATAGTACCAAGTGAACATGATGGAATAAATGGTACTACATCACAACTCGGGTGTGAATATATAAGATGTTTCTGTAAGGGACTGCAACATATAAGGTGGATGGTGTCAACTAGCAGAAACAGGAGAAACTGACAAGTGAGCCAAGACATGTTGATGCAAACCCGATGTCTTCACTGACCATTGTGGTACATTTCTATACAATGGGAATGAATGATATAAAGTTGACCACGTGAGAAATCATTTGATTACATGTCATTGATTTATACCATTAACAAATGCAAGGCTACTCACCCATAATGATGATGAGAGTCAAGGTACCCAGTACAATTTGACAAGTGTGAATAAATGAGCCATAGTCAAACAATTGAAAGAATCTATCAATCAGGAGACAATGATGTTTTCCCATTATCGATAGTGAAGGAATCTGCCACTAATGACTGCGAACCCTAAGGTATTGCGAAATGGACTCTAGATCTCTTTCCTAGAGCAATGAGCTAAAGTCGATGGGAAAAGATCCACTAGAAGGAAGGCGTTAAGGAATCTTTCATCAATCTAGCACGAGTGTAACTCGTAGGCCAATAATGTGGACGGAATCAGACAAATAAAGATGTAGTAACCCAACCGAAGCACGTTTCTGGCATACACAAGATGTGTCTAGCGCATGATAGAAACCCTCTGACCAACCAATAATGAAAGCTGACATAGAGGTGAGGAATCCACTAATAGGATCAAATGGAAACCAAGGCACTGCATGAATTCCAATGTGTGATAATGAAAGCTAATGTAAAACACAAGGGAAACCACTTAGTTAAAGACCCATGATATTGATCAATGTTGAGCACAAGGTGACCTATCAATAATGAGAATAGGGCCAGGGTGTGACTCTAGATCTGCCCTCAGAGCAATTTGTCGTAGTCGATAAGAGTGAAGCCCACCAGCAAGAAGTCAATGGAGACCTTCTCAAACCGGCATGAGCAAAGGACCAATAAAACTGATGTGACAATGAACATGATGCTAATAACTAGGGGTGGCTGACTAAAGAATAGGTCAAGGGACACCGCAGAGAAGCCGACTTAGGTTTACTTCCCTTGAGCAAAAGCACAACTCAATTGTGACTATATGGCAGTGTATGATAAATTTGTATAAGTTTGTCATGCAGGAGGCATAAGAAAACTCTCCATATGATTGGAAGAGGTAACCAATCAGAGGAGTACTGACTCAATAACAAGGTTAAAGCTCACCTAAGTCAAACTAAAGCCCATCTCGATGGAGGAAAGACTTATTTTTGAGTGCTTTGTTCAAGGGCGACAAAACTTACTCTAGCTGCCATCAAATATGGAAATAATGTCCCGTTCCCGCTCTTTTTGGAATATATAATTTTTTTGTCCTTTTCTTTTATATGAAGCTTGAAAAAGAATAAAAGAATGCTATAGTACAGTGGAAAGAATGAGTGTCGAAAAAGTAGATGTTCTAGTTCCTGGGAGGGGAACATTCCTATGCTCAATGCAAGGAAATGAAACTGGTCAAGGAAAATCAAAGGAAAGTTCTTTCCATGGGTGAAAGGTTGTGTCAACTTGTAGCATCTACGTGATTGCAAGGTTGATTTTGCAAAAGACATGGTCAAAAAAATGGCTTAAACACGAGTCCAAGTGAATCCGGCTCAAGGCCAAAAGTTGCAAATAGTGAATATGTAATGGAGTGGTACAACTCAAAGCAAAGGAGCCTCTAGGGTATAAGGCTAGAAAGTAGTGCAGACGAATGAGAATGAGTCTTCAATGCACAAGTCATGGTGGGATTAAAGAGGACTCCCGAGCTTACTCAATATAGTAGCGTGGACAACCAATGTCAGCGAGGTTCTAATTAAGATTCCCATGTAAAGGTTGGCTCTACCATCACATCATGATTTTTAAAGTTGGCGAGTGAAAATGGTTTGTGAACCAAGACATGATGGGTCCGACCCTATGGCTATCATATCATAGTATGGAGGCTAGTATGAAAAATGCAGCGGAAAGTGGTATTCCCTAACCTATATGCTAGTAAGAAAACGATACCTTCCATGACGGGTTTGTAGTCATGGGACCAAAATGATTTCTCGAAGAAGTCTCCAAAATTTCTTGTAAATACAATGCATTCTCAACACTCCAAGCCAAAAGGTAAAAAAGTCCATAAGACAAAAATTAACTTTTGAAAAAATAATTTTTGTTTTTCAACTTATATAAAGACTTTTGGACTCACAGTTTGTCATTTGTGTTTTGAGCAAGGAGCTATGGAGACAAACTCAAACAAGATTCCTCCAACCAATTTAACCATTCAAATCATTCCAAAACTTCCAGGTAACCCTTATATCATGCCTTTAATTATTTGTGATACTTTTTAGATGTTTCTTCCAAGTTTTGACCGTAGGAAAATATGTCACAAATTTCAACTCTCCATACACGCAGGTTGAATATAGGTAACCTGTGTATATGAGGGCCCTACACACGACTGTGTAAAAAGGAAACCCGCGTGTGCGTGAGTAAAAATTTAAAATGTAAATCTAATGGTTTGAAACATCTTTTCTGGGCATGATGACCATCACCTAGAGAGAAAGGGAGCATAGTGCTATTGATAACCATGTACTGGAGGACGAAAATGCCTTGGATGCTTTAAGAGACTTTCGCTTGATAAAATTATTTAAAATGCAAAATATGAAAGCAAACACATGATTGCTTGAGTTGCTGATACATTACTGGAGTGCAGAGGATGATGCATTCATGATCGATCAGATGCCCCTAAGGATCGAGATCGAAGATATTTACTTCATTAACAGTCTTTCTCAAAGGGGATAGCTAGCGCATTCTACTGGCAGGATGAGGGGTAGTCTTAGTGTAGATGACTACGTCCACATATATTGTCCTGGTCATCCTGAAAAGCTTGGAAGTCAGATTCCAATCAAGCACATAGAGATCTTGTCCTTGAAAATTATACTCTTTACCACTGCCAGGGTAAATGGTTTTTCTGCTTTACATCAAGACTCACGAGTATCTATCAGCCTAGTAGTGGAATGTCTCACTACTATGTTTGATTGGTGCACATCTCTACTGACTAATATGAATAATCAACTGACCTCCATTGAGAAGGGTCAGACAAAGAATTTTGTGTATGGCACAATATTATGCTCACCTTTGGAAAAATTAGGTGGAAACTTTGAAGTCTGGAGATATATAATGATATCCCCATACCAGGGATCTTGTGAAGAAATAAGAAATAAATGTTCATCACAAAAATTTTCCTCGTGAATAATTTCTTCCTCACAAGGCAACACTAATATCAACTTTGCAAATACTAAAGATTTCTTAGATTTAGCTGACATGAATTCGAGATTGAATTCTTGCAAAATGAAAATCCATCTATTATATTTGTCCCCAATCACTCACCTACTGAGAACAAAATGAAATGGATTTACGACTGCTAAGACGAACGTTTTTCGAAGCAGAATGTAATGCCGAAGCTGCTGGACAACATGGACAGCTACCAAAGCCAATTTATTGATGGGGGGATAGTGTAGTTCAGGGCCTACCAAGCCTCAACTTAGATAGTAGACTACATGATTAGATAAGGCATCATCTTCTAGAACCAGAACCATACCGATGGTTGTTTCTGTTGCAGCGAGATACAAAAGGAAATCTATGCTATAATAAGGTGGATTCAACAATGGAGCAGAGGTTAATTCTTTTTTCAAAGCATCAAAATATCATTGCACGAAATCATCCCATAAAAATGGGATTCCTTTCTTAAGAAAATGCATAAATCCTTTTGTGATCTCGGCATAATTGGCTATGAATATCCTTAAGAAATTTGCCTTTCCTTGGAGACTTTGAAGTTGACATATGGAAGACATGGGAGGCAACTGAAGTATTGCCTCAACCTTGAAGGGATCAACATGAATCCCCTCTGTTGATATGATGAATCCTAACAATCGACTTGATGTGACTGCAAAAACACACTTATTCAGATTCAACCGGATTTTATAAAAAACAAACCGAAGATTCTTAGGATGATAAATTCTCTTTCGAGAATGAGCAGCGAAATCATCCAGATATGCTTCGATAACATGTTTAATGTCGTGAAAAGTGTAAGACATGGCCTGCTAAAAAGTGGCTCCATCATTTTTGAGGCCAAAAGGAATCTTTTTGTATGCAAACACACCCCAAGGATAGATAAAGGTTGTCTTGTGCTGGTCTTTTAGATGGATAGTAATTTGATTATAACCAGAGAATCCATCCATGAACGAAAATATTTCATTACCCGCACATTTATCAATAATTTGATCAATAAAGGATGTGGGGTAATTGTCTTTCGGACAAGCCTTATTTAGATCCCTAAAGTCAATACATACTCGGATCATTCCTTTATTTTTGTCTACAGCGATTGGATTAGAGACCCACTCTGTTAGAGGAATGGGGTATCCTTGAGTTGCTTTTCAACTTCAGCTTTAATAGCTGCTGCTTTTGTAGGATTGATCGGTCAAAGTTTCTGCCGAATAGGTTTAGCATTTTCATATGTCTTGATCTCATGTTGGACTATAGATGGATCAATTCTAGGCATTTCCTCATCAGAACAGGCGAGCACATCACGAAACTCTTTGAAGAGATTGATATAAATTTGAATTTCTTAAGGGGAATACTCAGCTCTGATGAAGACATTTTTTTGTTATGTTAGGATTCCTAGAGATGTTCACTAGTATAGTTCGTGAGATGAGAGACATGTTACCTTCGGAAAAAAACTGTATTGGGGCCAAAGGGTTTAAAACTGTATGAACATCTCTAGTAGAAGGACTCAACAAACCTGACTCAATTTCTCACAAATGAGGGAGGAAATATGAACGATGATGTAAATAATCCCATGGTCTATCAACACCCATCATTGCTTCAAGAATTGCTCCTTAGATGGTAAAATTATATCTAAGAAATCCGAAGCCGAAGTTGAATCGAGGGTCCAAGCCAGAGCCACATCTCCACCTAACTCGTCAGGTGAGAAAGGAGTAGGATGGAAGTCTGCAGAGCTAACAAATACTGATAAGCAATTGCCAGGTTTGTTTGCATTGCCCTTCCCATCCTAGTTCTTCTTCCTACCTCGTCCTTTTTTCCTCCCATCAGATTGTTGTTTTCCTTTGTAGTTAGAATTTTGGACAATGTTTATAGACGTAGGTTGAGAGGGTGTAAATATCAATGGTGATGCCTGCATAGAGGAAGAATTTTGTAAAGGCAACTGCTGCAATTTATTGAGCAGGTTAATTATGTTAATGTCAAATGTTCCAACTAACCCATTAGCGTGGGGACCTGGTTTTGTTTTGGCTATATCCACCTTAGATCTAGGAGCATTAGGTAGAATTTTTTGAAGAACCCCAGACTGAGAATAGATCAGTTCTAACTGCTAGGCCCTGAAAATAGCTTGCTCTTCAGTGAAAACACCAGAGAGGGACACATCCTTAGAGCTCTCAGGTTGTAATGATTTAAGAAACCATTCATGAAGGAATTATTATGGGATATCAGATTTAATGAGCCTCTTCCTTCTCCTCTATTCCTCGATATGATCCAAAATGTGCATTGCTTGATCTTGTTTGAAATTAACCAGACACTCAGTTCCGACATCATATCGAACAAGAAATTGGAAATGTTTTGAAAAGATAGTAGCCAAATCATTGAAAGAAGTCAAGGTGCCCCTTGGCAATTCTATGTACCACTTAGCCACATTTTTAGTTAGGGTTCGTTGAAATAATCTCAACGTGATTGAATCATCTATCAAGGAGTTTGATGAACACCATAAGTGGAAAGTGGTTATGTGGTCACCCAGATCTTCACCAGCCTTCCCCTCGATTTTTTGTATATCGAAGGGAAGTTTGGTTGGGACCGGAGGCCAAACTATGTTATACCTAATCGAATCATTAGTCAACTTAGAGAGATCTAACAAGTTTAACATTTCCAAAAAAGGGAGTCATGGTGGACCCTGAGGATTCTATCTGGTGTGGGCCGAACCCATAACATTCTTAAAAGAATGGCATGGATTTGTAAAGGCACCAGGTTGCCTGAAGTAACTCATAGACTGAACTGAACCATAAGGAGCCCCTTGTAGTCCAGAAAAATTTGGAGTTTAACCAACTCCTACCGAAAGGCCTCCGTAACTAGTAAAGTTACCCCTTAAAGAAGTGTTAAAGCCCCTGATAAATATTCCATGCATTAGCATAGGGAGAAAAATTCTGGAAAGAATTGATAGACGAATACGATATTCCATTGTTGGCCGACATAAGATTCATTCCCAGCTCCTAACCCATTAACTGTAGGGTTTGTCCAACTTTGAAATGGATTATAACTTTGACTCGTAAAGGAAAAATTCATTGATCCCACAGTTGGGTTGGAATGTGGTATATGACCACCTCTAAATAAGAAACCCTGAAAAGAAGCTGATCTACTCATGATGGATGTGGAAACAGTTGATGGAATACTTAATGAAACCAAAGGAATTGCATTAGTCGGCATTCCAAAAGGGAAAAAGCCAATGCCAGAGGCAACGATTTGAGAAATTCCACTCGAATATGGAATGGAAGTAGAACCAAATATAGCAGTGCTAGGAGTAACAAAAGGTATAGGCATTGTCCCTCCTCGTACAGATATAGGAGTCTGCATACTCGTGGCACTTGTTGTGGATTCCATTCTTCCAGCAGTGGTCATCAAAGGAAAAGATCGATGTGAACCTGGGCTGAAAGGCCTGTTGCTCAGAGTTCCAAATTATAATAAAATGTCTGGATTATTAGGAGGAAGAGGAGACTTAGGAGCTGCAATAGACTCTAAAAGCTCTTCAACCTCAATATTGCTTCCGACTGGAAGAGGACTCAAGAAAGAACTAGAGTGTTCCTCTCTAACTCTCTACCTATACCAGGTCTATCTCGTGAATCAATGACTCCAACCGAAGGATCAATCTCAGATGTGCCTGCTACCACTCATTGAAAATCACTGGCAATATTGCTCATGCACCTTCGAGGAGAAGGCTCAGGACTCGTAGGTGATAGCCCATGAAGTCTCCTAGACCGACGAGCTAGTCGATCAGCCATTTTGAATTATTTTTAAGAAATCTACTGAAAGACTTAAAAAGTTTTAAATCTAGGCCAACTAGGATCAAAGAGCGCTCTCTAAAAGTCCCTAAAGATACAAGAAATCAAATAACTTTCAAGTATTTCCACTTCGGGTGACTAGGATCAGACACCAAAATACAGGAAAGCCAAAATCTAGGGCCTTCCGAAAATAGATTGGGGTAATTACACCTCGGGCCTACTAGCGAAGGTATCAGAAGTAGTTACACTAACCTCCAGACAATGGCCTTTGCCGGTGCAAGCACCTAAGCTTCACAAGGGTACCCTACAAAAGTACTACTAAACATGATGCAACGTTAGCCTTAGGTGCCATGGATTCCCCTCTACAGTCACCTATGCGATCCCTAGGAAACACAACTATTGATACCAACTCGTATCAAAATCCGAGTGGAAAAGTCGTGAGGTGGGATCCAACAAGTAGGAGAGGGGTTATCTCTCTTCCTTGTCTTCACTCTCCCTCGTGTTTAACTCCCAGTCACGGAGCTTTCCTGGTCTTGCTAACGATATTGGGTTTTACTCTTTATTCAACTTCTAAGTTTTGTAATTTGAGCACTCTCCACTCACCTAATCCAAGGCCCTAATGAACCTAAACTTATTGGTGTTTTCTAATGACAACAATAAAATTTCTAGTTCATTTTATTAATCACTTGATTTTATATAGTTGTTCTTTAAGTCAAGGGGAATTATGACTGTGAAACTAATGATGTTTTTATGACATAAAAGAAACCAATAGAAAACTAACTATATGAATGCAGTCATTTTCTTTGATGAACAATGATTCTACTTGGGTTCTATGAAAACCTATATATAAGCAAAATATTTTTCTTTTCTTTGCTCAAATAATCCACACACACCCAAAAACTAAAAGGGACTAAGAATGCTTTAAAATGCAAACTAACCTAATGCAAGTCAAAATGATGATGCAAGATCCTGAACAACACTCAAAAGAAAATGCAATTCTTTATAAAGACAATAATCTAACTTAAAAATGAACAGGGCAAAAAATTTGAACACAAATCTCTCTTCAAGGCAAGCATAAAAACTTGCAAAAGATCACAATTTGCTTTTCAATGATAAAAAAAAGAAACCGTAAACCAAAAGCTTGGGAAAAAGGAAACAAAAGCAATGTTTTTGTGATTTCCTTTTAAGGAAACAAATTCAACTTCTTGAGGTCACAAAAGTACTACTAAAACTTGAAAGATCAATAAATAAGCATAAGGAGTCTTTTAATCTTGCAAGTTATAAATTCAAAATTGAATGAAACTTGAAAAAGAAAGACTACAAACTTGCACAAACTGATCCAAATAGTAGCAAAAGATTTCAACAAATTGACAAAAATGCCAAGAAAGAAATACTTTCAAACCTGTCAAAAAGACTCTCAAAAAAGAAGCAAAAGAAACTAGGCCACCAAACAAGGGAAAGCAAAGCAAGGGAACTTGAAATCTGGGCTGAAAATGAAATTGAAAACAATTTCCTATTCTGGAAGACTAGAACAACCAAGAACTTCAAAACGAAGCCTTGAACCCAAGATACAAACTACAAACCTACTTAAGAAGAAATCCTAAGCCAAATCTTTTTAGTGAGAAGGAGATTTTGAAAAAGAAATCTTGCGGGAAAACTGAGTTCTCCAGATAGGAAGTGAACATACAATAGCATAAATCACCAGGCGGTAGACCTAACTAGGCAGAAAGATTTGAAAAAACAATTCAAAAAATTTGATACGCGACTATGTAAAGACACAAAAGTGACACATGTCTCTAATACAGGAAAATCACGTATACATGATTCATCTTTAAAGAAACATGCATGTATATGCTACTATAATCAAAGGAAACATTGTATACAAAGCTTAATTAGGAAAAACAAAAATCAAAGTCTAATAAAGGAGATCAGGCTTGAAGTCTGGGACACTAATGGACCAATCAATACTTCAAAAGCAAGAAATCAAGAAACTGAACCCTCATTAAGAACAAACAACCCAAACCAGGAATAACAAGAAAGTTATCCCCAGCGGAGTTGCCGATCTTGTTTTAGGTGAGACCACCCTAGGGCATTGGGTTGAGAACCCCAACAGAGCAGAGGGAAAACCACAACAAGAAATGCTCACACAGTCAACCTAAATGCTTATTCTACTGAACTGTGTAGGAGTGTCCTTACCTAGATGTCCTACGCTATATCATGTAGGGTGCAACCCCTTAGCTTCTCCCAATGTTCTTGAAACCTGAAAATTATTCAAGTGGAACATATACAATAGTAGAGACATAAAGCATGTTCATGATATTAACCTTAAATCATATAAATGAATGACCAATTATACATCAATATAAGATTCATAAACGAATTACAACATAATTTGATGCATAAACACATTTAATATCGGAAACATAACAACATTCCTTTTATTGAAGTTAGCTACAAGTAAAGTGGAGAAATACGACTTCATTCCTTCTCCGGCTCCAAGCAGAACAGTCCTCCGGATCCGTCCTTTCCCAGCCTTCGGCAATCTTCCTCCATCACAAATACAAGGATATCTCAAGCAAGATGAAGGATATCTATAACAAGGAAACAAGTGTTTCCTAAAGCTTTGGGGAGTGCATGAGGGGTAGGGATTCGTGAAACTCTATCAGGGATAATCTCAGTATAGTATCAATATCGCATATCTTCTCCCTTAAGACCTTCCCATGGAGGTTTATTTATATTTATCCAAATTAGTTTTTTCAGTTGGGAAACAGTTGGGCCATAGGCAATAGGAGGTGAGTAATAAGTAAAACTTGTGAACTCCGCCCGAAGTTAAGGAATTTTTTTTTTTTAAGTGTTTTAACATATGTACGCAAGTTGGGTGTTTGTTGACCCACGTGCACATGTTTTTATCAGAAGGAAAAGTACCGTATAGGGAATAAAACAATGTTTTTTAGATTTTGGACCAAGTATGGAAGGAAGGGTTTCCCTAGGCCACAATCAGAGCATCAGATCTACCAAGAGTGGTAAATGGTGCTATAACAGCCACATCATTAAAGCCAGACAATTCCTCCAATGGGAAAAAACCTCTTGTGATCATATTGTCCTTTAGGTGCAAAATTTTAAGGTCTGCCTCATGTATGTCAAGAGTCTCCTTGATCGTATTTATTTCAATTTTCTCTTCACTCTTATAAAAAATGTTTCCATCATCAATATGTAGATTTAAAATTTCTTCTTTTAATTGCAAAAAATTATCTAGCTGTTTGTCATTGTCTATGAAAAGGTATCTTACCTGTAATTTCTGGGGTGGGCAATGCATCAACAAACACATTTTGATCTATAGGAATCATAGACAAATGGTATTCTGGAAAACATTGTAGAAAATCTAGGACAACATTTCTATATGCCCTCATCCTGCGATGTTTGGCCACATACTCAACTTTATTTTCTTAATAATTAGCTTTGGATCTCCAAATCCTTTTGGCTCCTGACCTTTTCAATAGTTGCAACCCCAAAATCAGTGCCTCATATTCGACAACATTGTTGGTACATTCAAAGGAAAGTTTGCAGGAATAAGCCTTTGCCCTGCCTAATTTTGAGTCTAATATCCATTCACCAGCCCCAACTCCTTCCTTGGTAATTTCACCATCAAAATCCATATTCCATAAGCCTTCTTCATCATCATCATTTTATGTTTTAGCCTCTAGCATCACACCTTCTTCTTTTTCTGATTTGTTGTCCCTGTTTTTCACTTCTTCTTCCAAGCATATATCATTATAGAGGATGAAGGAATCCATATCTAAATGCATGGAATAAATAGGATAGTTAACTGGTTTGTCTTGACTTCTTACCATGTACTTCATGAGAGTTTCCCTATACAACTTTCTTGGTTGTCCAAACACTGGGATAGTGTCATATGACATGTCTAACTATAGATAACCCTTCAATTTGGCACTGCAAGACCTTGATAACATCATACCATATTTTGGAGGAATGTCAGCAACAACAACTTCCATAACCACACTTTTGGTCGGGATTTGTGTAAGAGTAACACATAAGTCTTTAATCAAACCAAGACACTTTAATTTACTAGAGTAAAAAAAACAAATCTTTGTATAGTCTGGTTATATCCAAGCCAAGCTTGTCCTTGATTACTTTTGGCATAAAATTGTGTGAGGCACCCGAATTCAACGTGCCATTATGAAATATCAAATCATGAATATTAAGACTGACATAGAGTGGTGGCACATTACCTTCTTGTGAACCTCCTTCAACTTGTAGACCAAAGAGTGATTCTGGGTGATCATCATTTAGATTTACCGTATCTAGTACTTCTTCAACCTTTAATGCCTTCAAAGTTTGAGTTTTATACACATCCTTTTTTACCAATTCAACTAATGGGACACAAATTTTAATCTTTAATATCTCATTCTCAAGAGTAAAAGATGATGAAAGCTTCTTTATCTCCTTAACAACTTCATCTTGGTTTTTAGGAATGTCTTTGGGAAAATAAACCTTTCCCTAGCTAGTATAAGGTGCATCATCCTAGACCTTTTTTGAAGGACATATTGGGACTTTCCTATTCCTCAAATTATACAGCTTATGGACTTCCATAATAGCATTTTGATAACCCTTTTTGTAGTATTCTAATTTTGAAGGCATGTCCTCCTTTTGTGATTGTAAGAACAACTCATGTTCCTCATTTGTTAAGAAAATATTATCCACTTCTCCCTCACCAAACAGATTAATCTTATCTTCTTCTTGTTCTTCTGTTGCTTCTTGTTCTTCTTATGCATAATTCTACTGGAAAGAAGGTCTAATTTTTTGTTTGTCTGTTGTATTTATTTGGTCCCTCTTCTTGATTTGGGTCTATTATCTTCTAAAGTTCGATTTTTTTATTTGAGGACCTCCTTGAGGTTCTCTTGCAGCTACCCTTTCTGACAAAGTCATTTTTTCCATCATCTTCTCCATAGTATTCACCAAATTGTCGAATTTAATGTATGATGATGTTGAAATTTCCTTGATAGTTACCCTCTTCTCGGACTTTAACTTAGCTTTCTTGGCTAGTAAGTTTTCTTCTACATTTATTGCAATCTTTTGCATGTCTTCCAAAGTAGTTGGACTTCTTTCTCTTAGTTGGTAGGCCATGTCAGCATCAAATCCATCTGGATAATGAAGCAAGGCCAAACCCAATGGAGGCTTTATTTCTGCAAGGATAGAGTTATAAACATTATTGAATATGTTTGAATAATCTTGGACTAACTCTCCTGGAGCTCTCTTCAAGCTTTCATATTTTGCTAAAATTTGAAGAGGGTTCTTTTTGACCTCCCCAACGAGAAATGAAAAGTTAATGAAACTATTGAAGATTTTCTATATTGTCTGCTGCCAAACATCTGTACCATTTTCTAACTTCCCCTGCTAGAATTTGGGGAAAAAGCCTCAGTTTCATATCATCATCATCTACTTCTTCAAGGCTTAAAAAATCATTCATTTTTTCTATGTGTTGTTGTGCTATAATTGTCCCAGTACCATCAAATTGAGGTATGTATTGTCCATAATTTTGTGGCATTGCATTCGAAGGTGCTTGGAAAACCAATGGGGCATAAAGAACTACCATGATTAGGGTCTCAGAGATGGATGTACTCACTGCAGTGCTTGATGATGAGGGTGGCAGAGGTGAGGGAACTATGATCTGCTGAGTTGTTGTAAAAGAAGTAATATAGATAACAGAAGTAATAGGGGCAACACAATGAGAAGGTATTAAAGGAATAATGACTGAGGGAACATAAGATGTTGTACCACTCTACTGAAATGTGGATGATTTTTCTATAGCCTTATGCAATTGATGAACTAAGTCCTCAAGTTTATGGAACTATTGTAAAATATCTCTATCATACTTTGAAATAACAAGTTTTTGTGCAGGCATTAATTTAGATTCATCAATGACCATCTTAGAAATGAAGTTTTCATATTAAAATCTTAAACAATTATACTCAAATGGTAAATCAAATTCAATATCCTTAGCTGTTATAATGCTTCCCAGAAGGGTGTGAGATCTCGATAAAGGATTGTTACTTGCTTGACCTTCTCCGAACTTCTTTTTCCTAATTAGCTTCTTAAGATCCCTTACAATTTCAAGGGCGTGAGGATCTGAATGTGCTATTGTATGGATCTTTCTAGAAGCCAAATTTCCTATAAAACTAATGACAACTAAGCTTAAACACAATATTTAGGTGAAATTTTCAGCCTAATGGTTCCTAATTCAATGTCACCCACATGAGCTAGGTTTGAGATGTTCAAATCAGAGTTTAACCAGGGAAGATTTATCTTTCAAGTCTCCAATATGGTCACCAAAATGTTAGCACTTTGTGATTTTCCTAGGCTGAGGGTGAAAATGAAAAAGGTAACCAAAAACCACCTTACACTAGAATCTAGCCCTTCTAGCCTGGAGAGAGCTCTCTCACTTAGTTTACTCAACAAATAAGATATTGTGATAGGTAGTAAGCTCAAAATGGTTTTTTATTTTATATATTTGTTGGTGAGAAAGGGAGGAAAATCATTGGGCATGGATTCATGATCAAAATTTTATTTCTATCCAGTGAGATGATGAGAAGATAGAGGGTTTCTCCACATGGGTGAGGTAGGCATATTTGGCGATGGTTTTAGATTAAATTTTTTTAGAAGGTCAAAGAAGAAAATTTGTAGTACAAGCACATTAGAGCAACAAACAGTAGATGAATGCTAAAATGTTGTTCTAGAGCTGAAAACATAAATAACTTGGCAAACTAATGAGAGCATCATTTAGGATTGAATTTTGAATCAATCATCTGGTTTTTTCAAAGAGAGAAATAAGTACATTAAAGGGATGAACATACATAAGATAAATCAGAAATGAAAGGAGCACAAGCCACCAAAATTTTGACACAAGAATCCCTACAAATCACCTGCTATTTCATTCATTCACTGGCAAAAAAATCTTCAAAATTACAATACTCTAGAATTCTATTCTCTAAACTCAACCAACATAACCTTTACAATTCTTTTCCTATCCTTATACATCATCCATTATTCGATCTCCTATCCTGGGTGGTCGAATTCATTAACCAAAACTAATTTTAATTAGATACATTCAAAATCTGGTGCATATACTTCAAAATAGGAATTCTTTTCCTTGTAGCCAATCCAAGTTTAAAATATCACTAGCTTAAAACACTGAACAATAAACATCAAACATAATCCCTAGTATATTTTTCCATCTATTTACATGCTCAAAGCTATTACTAGAAGTCAAAAATTCTTAGTTTAAGACAAAATATGGCTAACTGAAAAGACTCGCAGCGCCATTAGGCATAGTCACAGTAAAACAAAGTGACTTCCATGCTTGATATGGTTGCAGAATCTATGTGACAAAATGGAGAACCTAGGTATGCCTAAAATGCCCCCATGATGGTGATCATCCTCCTTAGCAAGTTTCAAAACACCTATAGACCTACCTTTGGTTTGTACCCCACTTTCACAATGCACTGTTTGTTTTCCTAGTGGCTTTTCCTCCATGTGGAATGATGGAAACCTCAAAATAGGTACTACAGCCTTCATACAAACCCCTTAGGACAACAAAATCCTTGAACATCACTACCTGATAGCTATCAATTTTACATACGGAAAGCACAACAAGCTCCTTACTGCAATTATGTTAGTTTTCATCAAAATTGATCTTTGAGCCAAAAATGAATTTTTCAGGGCTGGGCTGAAGTTTTTTGCTGGAGTTTCATCTTTGTACTATCATCTACCAACAAGTCCAACTTGCCTCTCTTCTGTTCTCTTCCAACTTCTGTGACTTCAGTGAGCCTTATCTTCACCAATCTAAGTCATCTTTTGAGGACCAAGTTTTGCACATAAAAATTATTCCCTTGCCTATGTAGAGGAAAGGTCCACTTTAGTTTGTATTTAGCATTATCAATGGTTGGCATAACAACCTATACATGTGCAAACAAATCCAACTTATCCTTATAGTATCTCTCTTCAATTTTATCTACTTGATATTTTATTCCTTCAATTTGTTCCAATAGCTCCTCAAACTTCTTTTGCTCATCAAGGAACCTTTGATCTCGCTGGGAACTTCCTCTT